>KZ807178.1:424722-436963 GCA_000696205.2 Oncopeltus fasciatus | reverse complement strand
ATACTTAAAAATCTGTTAATTTTAAAAATTAATTAATTTTTGAATACGCCATTTAAAGCTCACCATCTGTTTCAGCATAAACAAAATCTTTATCTTGATGTATATTTAATTTTTCTTTTCATTGATTCAATGAGTTTTATTAAAATATTTTATCAAATTCTAGGAAAAATGAATATTTTAATTTAATTATGAGAAAATTTCATATGAATGTTTTATAGTTTGTGTTCAGCGTATCATATATGTTTAGTTGTAGTAAATAAATAGCTGTTTATGTATGCATTCGTCTCCCTTAAATATTTTCATTTTACTTGTGAGTGGTATAATTTTTTTAATACTTAACTTTGCATATATATGAGTTCTCTGAGTCTAAACATTTAAGCCTTGCAAAATAAATTGAGATTTCCTTTTTTTTTATTAATTGTTTTTTAAAAAAGTGTTTAAAAAATGCATATATGTGTAAAATTAATGATAACTGCAAATTTTACTTATTTTTTCTCCTTTTCTTTAAATGCTAACTTTCTTTAGAAGTGTGGGTTTTAATTACAAATTAGGTTTTCTTGAAAATTATTTCTAGTTGCCATTACAGAAAAGGACAGCTGACAGCAGGATACGCCCTCTTGAATCACATGTATGGACCATCACTCATGGAAAAATGCTAGAATGTCAAAATATTAGTGAAATTCAAAGTGTTGATCAAGATCTTCTCACGTAAGTTATCCTTTTATATCTGCCTTCATTGTAATATTCAAGCCTAAGGTGATATATAATGAATGGTTATTTTATGATCAGTAATAAATATATTGTAAGCCTTTGAACAGCAAAGTCAAGTACATCCAGCACAGAATAAAACATGTCTTATTTTCATTAGTGAAAAAGAGATGGGGAAGTTTTAGATGAACTTTTGACTTGTTCTACATTTCATTTATTTTAGCAATTTATTAATATCTCCTATTCAATAATATTCTTCTGCATGTAAACTAATCAATACACAATATATTGTTCTTGATTTATTTATATTTAATTTCTTCTCATCCTTAGGTATCTTGAAACAGTATTGACCTCTCAAGCCTGCATCAATGGATCGTTTTTGCTGCCTCGGGATGAGCATTATTGCTGTACTTCCCGTAACCCTGGGATTGATATGAATACTGCTTTAGCATGTTTTTCTGCTATAAGCAAGTCAAGCAACTCTACTATAAGAGATGTTGTGGGTTTTCTTCTTTTTATTACTTAGTAGATGTACGAGGTGTGGCTATTTAATAACAAAACTATTGCTGGAAATTATTTTATTTTAAATTTAAACATTTTCATTTTTTATCACCTTCAATATCCTTTCTTTTCTTTTTTTATCACCCTCCTCTGTCAGTACAGCTCTTCATGCAAATTTCCCATTGTTCGAAAAGTGCTTAAAGCCTTGTTCTGCGAGCTCCTGCATGATGCCTGCCGCTTTTTCTTTCACAGCTTTAACTGACTTGAAACATGTTCCTTTTAATGCAGATTTCATCTGGAAGAACAAATAAAAGTCACATGGTGCCAGGTCAGGTGAATAAGGCGGATTGTCTAAAATTGGGTTGTTGTACTTGTCTGGCTTGAAACAATATTGACAGACAATGCATTATGAGCTGGCATGTTGTCTTGATGGAGAACCCACGTCTTGTTCTTCCACAATTCCGGTCATTTTTTCCTTACTCTTTCGTGGAGTTGAGCAAACACCTCATGGTGGTAATGTTGATTAATAGTTTGACCTTCAGGAGCCCAGTGAAGTTACACAATCCCATGAATGTGGAAGAAAACGATCATCATCGCTTTGAATTTCGATTTGCTTATTCGAGCTTTTTTAGCTTAAAATGAACGTTTTGTTTTATGATCATAAGTGAAAAACCAAGATTCGTCACATGTTATGACTCTTTTCTTGAAGTTCGGGTCATTTGTAATGGCATCTAAAGTGTCAGTACTTTCTTTTATATGAGCTTCTTTTTCTTGGATTGTGAGAATTTTAGGCAGCACTTTCACACACACTTTTTGAATGTTCAAATTGTGTAAAATTTTCCTTATGCATTCTTTGTCAATTCCAACAGTTTCAGCAGTATTACAAATTGATGACTAACGGTCAGATTGAACCAGATGACTGACCTTTGCGATATTTTCATCCGTTTTGGACGTGGGAGTGCAACCCAGGCGGTCATAATCTCCAATGTCTTCTCGGCCATCTTGGAAATACTTGATCTAAAAACTCACGTACGTTTATCACATAAACTTCTTTTAATAAACGATAAGTTTCAGTCAGTGTTTTACCTAATTTCTTGACAATTTGTTGCTCTACTATTATACTTATCATGTTTGTGGCTAAACAAAACAAACACCTCTTACATAAATGAAGGTAATGGCCAGACTGATTTCTAGACAAACACTGGAGGTGCTGCAATCGAAAGAGAAGGCATTACGCTCAGAAAGGCTTCAACAGCTGTCGGGTCGTTTGGAATCGGTGCATGTGTAGTTCATCTCTAGCAACATCAGTCTCATTATTTAATAGCCACACCTCGTAAGATTTATATATAATAATGCCTATAAAATTAATTTTCTTATATATTAATTTTTAAAAAAAGACAGTGTCATCCTATTTTTTTCCTTAGGAAATTTAGTAAAATTCTGTTAGGCGTTTGCGAAATAACTATTGAGATAGTGTTTGTTCTTTGAGCCGTCAAACTTAACAAAATTTAAGAAACAACACTAGTCTGTGATCTTGTTTGTAAGGACTGATTAGATATATATCTCAAGTATTTGTCCATTAATTAATTTTTTACTTATAGAATCTTACCTAAGGTTTTAGCCTATTAATTCAGTTACTTTTGCACATATGTGTTTATTAGCAAATACTGAAGTATTCATTACATTAATTCATTTACATAAATTTTATTATTTTCTGCTTCAAAAGCCCAGTAATATGCATTTTAATTAAAATGTATAGTCCCTAATAAATTTTGTCCAATACATTTGAAGGAGATATTTTTAAGCTTCTTCGACCTACTTTATCTGGCCCTCTTCATGGCCACATGACAAAATTAAAATAAATAAATAATACTTCAACAAGTAAGATAAAAATATTACAATAAAGTTGAAATATCATTAAGCATATCATATCTAAAACCAAAACAAAGTGGTGAGTTTTAAGTGTCATAGAAGCATTAGAGAAGATAAGTAAAAATTTTATTGTCTGGACTGTAAAAACAAGTAAAGTTTTTATAGTCCATAGTTTAGAGAATGAGTTGAAACCGTTTCTCTATTATTACAACAGTTTATATATGTTATGTATATATTTAAGAGTCTTAGAATATTAAAATCATCAGTAGAAATAGAAGATATAGCCTGGTTTTCTGGTTTTGTTATTGATGGAGTTATAATATAAGATGCCTATAATTATTATAACTCACTAATTTTTTTCACCCCTAGACCAGGCTTCCAGCAACATTGTAAATGATCTTAATTCCTTATATGTTTTAAGCATAGAACTACACTTCACTGAACTCCCCCCCCCCCTCTCCGAAACAAGAATAGGGCGGTAGTTTGTAATGGGGGGTCAATAGTTAGGTTATTTGTTTTAAGGGTGGTTAGTATCATTTTTATTTAATAGTTAGTCTGAAGGACAGAAAGTATAGTGTGATGTGCAGTGACACAGCACTACAATCATGAGGGTTGGATTTTCCTTCATCAAAATCCTTTCTTCTTAACTTATCAAAGTTGAGAAGATAACCAATTGGTTTCTTCTAGGGTAAGTAAATAGTTATAAGGAAAACTCTGTGTAACCAAAAATTGCCTAATTCTGGAAAAATGCTATAGATTTTTTATACAGGATACGGGTTTTCATTTGTTCACCCTGTCGCACAATAATACTTTTTCTTAAGCTTGAAAGGTTTAAATCTCTAGCCCAGGTACACTGATTTGAAGAGCAAAAATTGTCTACCAAATGCAATTATAACTTGGTATGTACATAAGATTATTATTCAAAAATACTCTCTGTAAACCAGTAAAATTAGTTAATTATGGAAGGGGCGGGGGCTGTACCTAGAACCAAAATTTTAAATGATTTATCAAATAGAATTTCTTTTTTTTTTTTTTTTTTTTAACAGAACTAAACATTATATGTATCATTAGAGTAATTATTCAGAAATGTTTCTGTAAATCAGCAAAACCACTTAATCTGGAGTGAGGGTTAATCTGAAACTCAATACTTTAATGAACATATTCAGTAACTTTCATTTTTATTTAAACATAAGAAATTAGTAAGAGGATCACTTTTAAATAATAGTTCAAAAAAATATGTTCTATAAACCAGCCAAATGGGATGGAAACTTGATTGAAATATAAAATGTGATTTTAATTATTGTTATTTAAAATGTCAATCTTCACACTTAATTGTGATCTGCCTTTCCTTTTATTTGCTGAGCATTTTCATGGTGATAAATCTCATGTTCAGAGCTGCAGAAGTAGTCTCTTGGATTATCCAAAAAAAATTTTTTTTATTCTTTGTAGGATTTTATTACTCAGAAAGACTAAACATTTTAAATGAAATTTACCTTAATTCATATTTTAAATAAAAATATTCATTTACTTAATGCTGAAAATTTACTTAGATTTCATAGTTCTTGAGGGAAAGATATTTCTAATTAACTTATCTTACAGAAAATGGAAGTGGTATGTGGCTGATTAAAGTCGCATTCCCTTTTATATATATATATATAAAATTTATATTCTTTTTTTTTCTAACAGTGCTTAGAAGCTGTGTCAACAATGATCCCAAATCTTCCTAAATCACCTCCAGATGTTGAAACCCTTCGTCTTTATCTGACTCTCCCATTGTACCATGAATTTGAGAATGCAAGGCATTCAGATAAGCTTCAAGGACCTTTTGCCGCTGCTATTCATCATTTAAAATTAGAGGCATCAAAAATCGTAGGTATGTATAGATTTTTTTTATTACCAGAAGTAAAATAGAATTGGGATGCTAATAATTAATAATAATTAAAAAATAAATTAGAAAGTATAGTCTAAAAACTGAGTAATTTCACTGATTTTGTTGGAATTAAAATGTATTTTTATAAAGGATTAGTCTTATATTTGGAAAAGACAATTTTATTACCAAAATAAGTAATAGTTGAGACAATTTTCAGTCTTGAAAAATGTTGTGTTTTAATAAACTATCTCATAAAAGTGAAATTTGCATTTTTAAATCTTCAAATAAAAGTGTCTTCAGAAGTTTTCTAGCTTGTTTAAAAAACTTAGTCTCATAAATGTTTATGAGTTTAAATAAACTAATCTTTGAATAAAACAAGTTTTGTATTTAACTGTTGTTCCATCTTACATTGTCAGCCTTTTTCGTGCCTGATGATAGCTGAAACTGACAACAGGTGTTATTGAGCATTAGAAGTTGCTGTCATATTTCTGTCTTGATATCATGTCTCTTTAGATTATAATTGACTTTATAAACAGATTCATTGACAACTAGGAACAAAAGTCTAATATTCCAAATATACTAGGTCAAATATTTTATGTCAAACAATAATTTAAAATTTCTGCACTGTTTAATGCCCTCTTTTATCGAAATTTGAAATGTCTACTTTTGATATTTTCATTCATTTTTCTTTGTTTGATTATAGAAATATTTCTATATTATTTTCTATGTTTCTCTTTCATATTCAGGACGAAATGTTGGCTAAATTAAAACTATTTTTGTTACAAATTAGTTTTTAATTGTTCAACTACCATGACCGAATTCTCGACAATCCTCTATTCATAATAATTCTTTCTTTTTCTAAATTATAAGTCCTCCATTTGATTCCCTTATTACAATAAAACACATCTACCAAAGTACATTATATCCCTATCATTGTTTTGTTGTTTGTTTTTATAATTATTTATTCTTCAGGTTTTATCAATTTTGTTTCTATTATTCCCCCTTGTATTTCAACCTTTTCTCTAATTTGTAAGTTGACCCCGCTTTTTCACTTTATTTTTATTTTACTCTATCCATTTGTATAATCTTGTTTTTCTTACCTCCTTTGTTATTTATTCATTAATTACATTGCCCTAATTAACAGAAAAAGTTTTAAAAAACTAATTTTGTATACTTATAAATTTTTGAAAATCTTAAAAAAAAAATTCTGTCTCTAGATTTGAAGTGCAGTACTTTTCCATTAAGAATAGACAGATATTCAAAATCGTCACAATCCTTATTTCAAGAATTCAAAAATAGCTTTCAACAGTACTTAGATTTAGATGATCTATTGGATGGATTAAGTAAAATGTTTTCCTGGAAAATGATTTAAAAATTCATAATCTTTATATAAAAATAAACAAACAGTTAATGCTAAAAAAATCGTAATTGCAACCTAGATGAAGTGTTCACAATTGAATTATTATGTGCAATAAATCTCTTGTTTCTCTAACTAAAACAAACATTCCTAAATTTAATGGTTATTGTCCAGAGATAATCTCCCTTAAATTCTTTAATTCATTCCAATACTTTTCTCCCAATTCATTCCAATAGTAATTGTTTATTGATTAGTATATTTAATAAACTAAATTGTTCGTGATTTAATAAAAAGCTTATAATGACAATCCCTGAATCATTAAATCTCCCAACTGTTCATGAAACCAAGTAAATCAATTTTATTCTTCCCCCAGAAATTAAGTCTTTAATAAAATTAAATTAACATAAAAATATTTATATCTTTGGTAACTTTAGTCTGGACAATCTTAATAGTTAGTTCTTTGTTTGTCTTCAAAAACTGTAGTAGAAGTTCTAATATTAACAAATTCAAATAACAACTCTTCTAGAACAATAGATTCTAATAAACTGAAAGTAAGAGTATAATATTCTGCTTCACAATAACTAAGAACAACCAAGGATTACTTCTCTTAGAACACCAACAAATTGCATTACCATTAATTTGAATTACTGAAGTGCTTTTCCTATTATTAACAACAAATGCTTAATCAGCATCTACAAAAACATACATATCAAATGTGTTACTCTTAGATTTTTTTTTTTTTTTTTCAAATTTAACTCCTTATATGTGTAATTTATGTGATTTAATTTAATTAATTTAACTTCTTAATTATGTAATTTAGATGTTTCCAATGACTAACATCATAATAATTAGTATAAAATTTGTTGGTATTCGGTCAAGGTTGATAAAAAAAATACAATTTTTAAAAAAAGTGTAATTTTTAATCAGAAATTGCATTTTTTTGGATCAACCTCGACTGAACACCAACAAATTCTCTACAAATAATAAATAAACTCTCCATTTGAACTTTTATTATAATAGTTTTGGGATCTTCCAAAATAAGAAAAACAAAACATAGATCGGGATATTATTACTTTTAGTCAAACTGAGTTGGAGTTGAATTGGTATCTAACTAGGCTTACAGTCGATCATTTAAATAATATAGAAATAATTTTCTGAATTGGAGTGGTCAAACTAAGCATAATACTTCCATTTTTACTCCTAAAATTTTTATGCCCAAGAAATGTTACTCTTCAGATGACAAATCCTTTTCTTGTTTTTTTGTTTAAATTTGTCTTGCTTTTCTTTAGTTTAAATTTTTCTATTAAATAGTATCTAAATAAGAGATAAGGGAGAGGATTAAAGAAATTGCTTTCAGGAGGCCATATTAACTACAGCCATTTGCTATTCAAAGAAATCAACTTTCTCCTATTCTCTGTTTTAGATGGAGTTTATCTAAATGAAACAACCAATTTTGTGTCCTAGTTCCTTTATTAGTAAGTGTGGTTAATAAAAGTTGAAAACAATATAAAGTCCATAGCATGTTGCTGGGGTATATCAAACTGTCTATTTATGAGATGATTAGAATTAAGATGGTTAAGGGAAGTCCCACTATTTGAAGAAAAATGATCTTCCCTTCTCTTTATATTAAGCACCAAAATTTTTGAAGGGCAATACATTAGCAATAGTTCATATTTTTCACTATTTTCTGTACTCACTTCCATATCCCTGACCTGTCTAAAATGCTCACCCACCTCATGCATGCTTTACTTCCTTTTTTTGCCATTTATCTTCTTTATTTTCTTCTAAACATTAACATATTGAATTTAAATTCTTATCGAGTTCTTAAAATTTAATGTACTTAAAATTAGTTACTTTTAGTTTATTCTGTTAGGAAATAAACTATTGTAACCGGTCTAAAAGAAAAATTGTTACTACCTACTCAAAATTTCATTAATAGCTCTGTACAAGGATTCTTAGAAACACCTGAATAGATTTTGATGAAATTTAGCATTTAGATTCCATCTGTTCTAACAATTTGCCTAACTTCATATTAGCATGATCTTTTACCTCTAAGGGGTTTGCAATTTAAAAATTTTTTAGCCATCCACTTAAACAATGAAATCCTGGTGCTGCGGGTTCAAATCCTCATTTATCGATAAATTAAAGTTTGTTTTGAGCCATGAATGTTTAGAATAGCCCCTCCCTCCATGATCCTAAGTGATTGAAAGGGAAGCTAACACTTTTTAAAAAAACTTTGTGGATTAAGCTCTACATTTTTTATTTTATTCCTTCTTTTAATATCTCCTACCTTGAAAATTTTAATGTCTTAGTTACCTTGTAAATAAATGGTTTGTATTGGGGAGGTTGGGAATTTAAAAATTGAAATTTCCCTTGTCAGTTATTTTATTTGATACATAGTTAACCTACTGTAACAAAATTATAAAGATATTTTATACTTTCTAAATATGTAATTGGGCCTCTTATGGAATTAAATTAGTGAATCCATTATGATGAAAGTCTCAATGAGCAAATTGTGTTGGTTAAATTATTTTGGATTCAGTATTTTTATTTTTCATGGTAGGGTTATATGTAGAATTTAGTTGCTGAGCCCATTCACTGATACCCACATTATATTGCAATGGGTGTGTCTAAGAGTGTCCTTTGTTGAGAACTGCTTTATTGGATTAATATTCTTATTAACTACTTCTTTGCTTGTTGTTTTCCAACATAGAATTTCAGTATTCCCATTCATTTTCCACCATCTATATTTTGGTAAATGCTATCAAAAAATTATATTTAACTGGATTTTTGTTTATGGGGTAAGGCATTTAATATATTATAAATATTGTCAGTTCTGCAGTGAAGTTACTGCTTATAAGAGAAATAGAGGGACAGAGAGTGAGAGTGAATATGAATATTATAATTACTTAAGAGAGCAGTGTCTGCTCAGCCTATTCTTAGAGCCAGTTGTATACATTTTATGAGAGTTTATATATTTGACTCGTTATAAATGGGCTCTCAATAAATCCAACTATAACTTGAAAAGCAGGCAAGGTAACTTATTAGGAATAGAAAAGTCAGTTAAAAAGCTAAGTATTTATATTTTTATTTAGGCCAGTATATATAGAAAATGAAACACTTGCGGCTGCTATATTTAGTAATCTAGAACAGGTGATGCAGTGCACACACAAAAAGAAAAAATCACAAGGTGTAAAAATTTTGGGGATCTCTCGCCCTTCTGCCATGCAGTCTCTCTTCACTCCTCTCCGACGAAGTGAGGGTGAGAGATCCCCAAAAATTTTACTCCTTGTGATTTTTTTTTTTTTTTGTGTGTGCACTGCACTCTCTCAACCTATTCTTGATTACTCTGTATATAATATATTTANTTTTATATAGATAAAAAGGTATTGTCTTCCTGCCTCAATTATTTTACTATAGCTATAATAAAAGAAAATAAGAGAGGAAGACAATCCTCTTTTACCTTAAGTAAATCATTCTGCAACAAACACTAAATATCTATTTCTTCGACAATATATTTAATTTATTTATTTATTTTTTAGGAGTTTGGTATTCCTTAAGCAGTGATGATTACTTTGAGAGATTGGTTAGAATCTACAAAAATGCCTTGCTCCTTCTTATCCGAAATACTACTCCTAACAATGTTAATCTTGAAAATGTAAGTTTTATCTGATATATTGATTCGCTTGTAGAATGCTTGTCTGTAAATTATTAAATTGTATTGAACCTTAATGAGATAAACAAAAACAAATAGTTAAGCATAATCATCTTCTGTAGTTAAATGACTGATTGTAGGTTTTGGTTTCGCAGTGGTAATATAAGTTCAAGATGGTGGAAAGTCAGTCTTTATGATGGTAGTGTTCATGATTGGAGAAGAAATATCAGTTTAGGTGATATTCTACCTATATTATATTATAGCTTCCCTGCATGATTGTTTCCATGTCATCAGTAACAACAACTGAATATAAACCATCCTTCACTTGTAATCATCAAATCAAGAGATTATAGCTGATACAACAGAATAAATACTGCCATGCAGGAGCTGCTTAAACTAAGTGAATTCCATAATATTATAGTTATTTCATATTGATACTTAAAATAATATTTCAGGTTAACCCCATTATTATTTTTTCTAAATGATTGTCATAAAAAAAATTTTTTTCTAGGTTGTACCAAGATTTTTTTATATAATTGAAGTAATTGTGGCAACCTTTAAAATACTTAATACTCAAATGATTAAAATTAATCTTTTATGTTTTAAAAATAACTCAATTTTAATCAAGCAATTATTCCGATTTATAGAAAATTACATCATTTTAATAATCATTTTAATGCAATAATAAAGACCTATATGGCATTTAAATGAAATTTATAGCTACCGGTGCTTTAAAAACTTTTACCACAAGTATCTGGTTTCAGTTTCTCTTAATTAAACACTTTACTCATTAAAATATAAAAATGATTTTAGTATGTTATTATTTACCTTGTCAAGTTTTGTTCCACATGAATAATAATTATTTATAACAAAGAGCAAAATTTTTCTAAATTTTGAGTGAGATAAATCTCCCTTCCTGATCTGTCTCTCTTAATTTTAATAATTCTTTAAAACTAGAAATATTTATGAAAGATTTTAAATTTCTGGGAGTTTTCAAGTATGCTGTTGATATTTTGAGAACTAATAGAAATATGAATAATTCTAATATAATGGTAACTCATTTGAATCCACACATTACACATTGGGATGAACTAATATGTCTAATAACCATCACTCAATTTACTGGAATCTTGGAAACACAAAATCTTTAACTGACATAAGTATGATCTCTATACCAGTTTACAATTTCAAAATAAATGACAGTACTAGAAAATAATGTGGAAAATCATAATTTATGTCAGGTATAACTTATTAAATTTGTCAAAAAATATATCCTTCATATTTAACTGACTTTAACTCAGATTTAATGGAAAATAATTCACTTAAAATTGAACTGCTCCAAAAGGCTGATCATCTGGACAAACTTAATTTCAATCATGGGCATGTAACTATTCTGTTATAACAATTGATGTGATTATGATAAATAACCTCTCATCTCTCAGTTCTCATAGTTAAATTGAAGTTCCACGTTTGGACAGACACAATTTGATTTAAAACCTTATCTTGTCCTTTAATATTGACTATATGTAGTTATAGAAACATAAAAATTCATAAACTGACAGATGAATGGAACATAATTTATTGTTCCAATATTTTTGTACAGTTCTAATAATATTGATTTGCTGCAAGGTTGGAATTTTTTAATCATTTTATTGCTGTTTTTTTACAAATTAGCCTTAATTAAATATTGATCTAAATCAATCAAATGGATATTTTTTGTTTAACTCTATCATGTTATGATTACAGAGAATTTATTAAAGTATGTAATTCATATTGTTCTATCTGTAGATCAGTTTTTTCTCAAGCCATTAAGCAAGGTTGATGTACTAAAAATCTTTCAGGCTGTAAATTTTTCTATTGTGGTATTGGTATTTCTATCCAAATATTAAAGCTTTTAAGGGATAAAGTATTTTTTATCTTGTTACTTATTTTCAATCATAGTGTCTCAACAGATGAATATCATGCACTTAGAAAGAAGGTCAATAAAAAAAAAAAATAGCAAAACAGACTGATCTTAAAGTTTTAATTTTATAAATATTATTTTTTATGTAAATATTATTTAATTTGTGGTCTTTAATCCCACGTAAATTTAGATAATTTTTAGTGCAAGGGAACAGAATAAAAAATCTAACTGTCCCAGCCAGGACTCGAACCTGGATCCCCTGCTATCCGGGCCGGTGCATTTACCACTTATGCTACCGAGACAAGTCTGATAAGTTATTAAATTCCCCGCACTAGTGTCGAGAGTCCAACCTCCGAGGCCGACGAATATATCGCT
>KZ807178.1:402207-418736 GCA_000696205.2 Oncopeltus fasciatus | reverse complement strand
AGCGATATATTCGTCGGCCTCGGAGGTTGGACTCTCGACACTAGTGCGGGGAATTTAATAACTTATCTGACCTGTTCCGGTAGCATAAGTGGCAAATGCACCGGCCCGGATAGCAGGGGATCCAGGTTCGAGTCCTGGCTGGGACAGTTAGATTTTTTATTCTGTTCCCTTGCACTAAAAATTATCTAAAGTTACTAATAAGTATTATGCTTAGCAAAATTTGATTCACTATCATACATCTTCATACAATTAATCTTCATAAAAATAAACTTTAAGAAATTCACTTATATAAAGAAACATACATGTTTAATTTAATTCATGAATTATAAATTTTTCATGTTAGGATGACAATATATTTATTATTAGCTAAACTCTATTTTTATTGCTACATTCTATTTTATTTCATTCATTTTATGTTCTTATTTTCAATTTTTGGCTCTTGAATGTGATTGTATATTTGTGTATCATTTTTAACAGAAAATAAATCCATTTTAAATAATGAAGTAATGATCTTAGCATAAAAATAAAGGAATTAAATTAAGAGGGGTTTAGAGGGGACTAAAATTTGAAATTGTTATATTTTAGTTATTATTGGGATTACAAAAAAAATTTATAGAGCAAAGTATAAATTTTACAAATGTAATGTATAATTTCATTACATTTATATTTAATAACTTTTGTATAAAAAACACAATAAAGATAGAGAATGTGATTTTGATTTTTGGGTGGGATCTCTTATTTTTTAAATATAGAAACCAAATCCAGTATTAAGGCTTTTCACTGTAAGCTTTTAAGATTATTTATTTTTAGTTGCAATCAGAAGACTGGGGAGGAAGGGGTGGTTTAGGGGGAGTGCACCTAGAGCTGCCTCATTAAAAGGTGACTGAGCTCTGAAGATGTAATCAATGATTCTGAAAGTGCTTAGTGACTAAGCTTCTTCTTAAACTTCTTTGAAGAAGAAATTTAAGAATTTAGCTATGGGGGGAGGGCGTTTCCCCTACTATAGAGTAGGAGTATAGATTCCTGGTCAGTCTAGAGCAAACATTAGTGGACATACCTTTTAAGCTTGTAGTTGTAAATTAAATTTTGTCACTTATTCTTATTTTTGTCAATCTCTGATGAAACATGGGAAATTGCTTAGATTATGCAGGACAGACCCTATATGAAGATTAAGTGCAAAAAAAAAAAGGTATGATAGTGAATTGGATATAAACAGTAATAATGCTGTTTTCTGTATAGCTCAGAGACCTGAACTAGATAATGTAGTGAGCAGTTAAATTATGCTTTATGAGGGCTGCACTCAATTTGTGGGATCAATTAGATCTGGTTACAGTACATTCAAGACTAAACAGGAAGTACTTCCTCTTCAAGTGCTTTATTCTATTGCCCAATTTGTTATGACCAAGTTCTTAACCAATGAATTTGCTTCTCAGAAATTTTTACTAATTTAAAAGCACAGTTTGATAAAGGCTTGCTGTCTCGAAATATTGTACATGGATGGGTCTTTATGTTGTGTAAGAAAGTACTGAAAATGTGAGTCATTATTAGTTTCCATGTACAATACTATAAATGATACTTGGGTGCATCATTATACTTGTGTGTGCATGCGTGCGTGTGTGTGTGTGTGTGTGTGTGTGTGTGTGTGTGTGTGTGTGTGTGTGTGTGTGTGTGTGTGTACACATGAATTAAAAGATACTGATATACATTATATATGGGTGTGTGCTGCCATTGTTTGAAAACTTTCATTTTCTTATAAAACAGCTTCAGTTTATTAAATTTTTGCTTAAATATAATTTTGTTTTCAGTGCTGTTAAATTAAATGTTTATTATTAATTATAGATATTTTTTTGTTTCAGTCATCAAGGAAATATTTTTGCAGTTACCCATTTCTCTTTGATGCTCAAGCTAAAACTTTACTTTTACAAACAGATCAAACATTTCAAGTGAGTTTTTTGTTTTTCTTTTCTCCTCTTAGAGCCATATTTGTATTAATATCCAGAAACACAGATAACAAGAGTCACAAGCAAGACTACTTTCTTCTACAGGATGATATAGAGAGAAAGTAATATTTCTTGAAGAATATTTTTTTTAATTTTAGCAATCTCTTTATAGAGATTTGGACAAGTCACAATACATAATAAAGACATTAGTTTCACAATTTTATATAATTAAAATTTATATTTAAAAACAAAACCACCAAAATGAGACGAATTCAACACAAAATTAAAATAAAATAATTCATAATGTATTATTATAAATGTATGTTGGATATTGTAATGGAATTGTGCAAGAATTTTCTTACATGAAGTTTGTAATGAAAATAAATCAGTGCAATCAATAAGCACAGAGAAAAATCACAAGCACTATATGTGTGATTCGAAAAGCACAGTAGTCCCATATTCTCTCTAACAATTCAAAACTGCAAACTTTCATGTTTTAACCTCCCTTTCAACTGCTTAGGGTCATGGAGAGAACTATGGGTTGCCATCCCATTCTAAACATCCATGGATCAAAGAGATTGATTTGTTTACAAACTTGCCTACCTTCTTCGTAATTAATGGGGTTCGTGTATTATACAAACATATTCCTATATATTCTATGCCATTTTTGTAAAACATGGTAGACTTTTTTGCAACTGAAAGATTTTTGTGATCCTCCTGAAATAGTAGTAAATATCACTGTGCTTTGTAATGATTTATCCTCCTAACGTGTGCAAAACTTTGTTTAGTATAATAAGAGAAAAGTCAAAATTTCAATTCTTTGAAGTATTCCTTACATGAAGAAGTTTTTCTTGTTCGCATCATACATTGTATAGATTTTTTTTGTATTTAAATACTTCTTAAGTCAGTACTACATTGCTCCAAGCTTATGCTGTACAAATAGCTTTTCAAAAATTGTGTGAATTTATCGTATATATTTTTAAGTCATTTTCGTATTTCTTGTCTGTTGCTTTAGTATAAAACAGGCTGCATTTAGTTTTCACTTAACTTTTAAAACATAAAATGTTTTGCTTTTAATTCTGATTATTTTGTATCCACAATACAGGCAGGGAATATAGGAAATTTATAATTATGATTATATTGTTTGAATTCTTTTGAGCATACTCTTTTTATTTTTATCAGAGTAAAATGCTATAAAGGCCTGAATAAAAAAATAAAAAATCTGCATAAAGGACTAAATAAACAAAAAATGGCCTAAATAATTTTTATAAACAAGAAATAATATTGGTCCTGGAATCTCTAGGGTCCCTGTGGAACTTCTCTCGATGTTTCTTGTAAACATGGCATGCTGATAGCCAACTAAATCTGATAGATTTAGTCACTAGTGTTATTAGACCATAAGACATTGTTAAGACTTTAACATAATAAATATCTCTATTATTATAAGCTTTAAGAAATAAAGTACAGAGAATAAAAGATACAGAAATTAAATTTATATAAGTTTTATAGTATAATATATTATCAAAAAGTCAAATTATTTTTGCAATTTATTTAATTCTTTCTTGCAATTTACAGTAATTCTTACCTGTAGAGTAAAAATAACTTTTTTTTAAATTTTACTTACTACTTTTGTATTTTCATGTCACTCTCTAGATGCATAATGCAGTGCAGCAAGCAGCTCAGCAAGCTATACATCAGTTGTTATTCTCACCTGTTGCTTATCCAGTAACAGCTCACCTAGAGCTTCATGTTAGCCGAAATAACATTGTAGAAGACACCATTAGGGAGTTGTCTAATTATGGTGTAAGAGATTACAAGAAACCTCTCAAAGTAAGGACATTTCTATTTACTTGTTTACTCTAAATCAAAATTCAGAAAAAAAAAATTGTTTTTTTTATGAATTTATTAAAATAAAAAAAGTCCTTTTGAGGAGGAGCTGCTTATAATAAGCAAATTCCTCGAAACTATAGTTATTTAATATTTAAACATAAAATTTGAATTTTAGATGAACTACACTACTATTGGTCCAATTTTTCTGAAATTAAATTTTTATAAAAACTTTATTTTGATGTACCAATATCAATAAAATTAAACCTCACTCCTTATCAACCAATTTATTCTGGTTTATGGAAAACATATTAAGACAGCCCATCAAAACTGCAGCTCCTTTTGGAGAGTGCTGTATCTGTTGAGGCTACTTCTTGCCTACTAAGTCATAAATAATGTTGAGAGTAATGAAAGGGGAAGTGTGTGTCCCTGGAGCAATAGTAGTTACTGGAGAGCCTCAACAAATGGCAGTATTCTCCAAGTCTGCAGCTACTGCAGTTCTAAAGGGCCATTTGTAGTTCTTTGGACAAATTTCATAATATAACATTTCAATAATTCATACATGAGAACAACCTTAGCAGCTAGATTCCTTCAGAATTATCTAAAAGTACTTTGCTTGTAGAGAAAATGTACTGCATTGTATTGTATTTTATAACAGCATTGTTTTTGTTCTGTAATTTAAAAAATAAAATTACTTTTGTGTCAAATAAAACATCAAAACCCAAGCTTTTGTGGTGTCTTATTTTTCCAGTACTAAAGTAATTTGTTCTTTTTAGGGGCTTACATAGGCATTCATTGAATCATACTTTAATTGGGTAGAACTTCTATCTCTTCATTAAGATGACTGATCTAATAATGTAATTAATGTACAAAAAAATATTTTATTTTTGTTTCGCCTGTATCATTAATTACTAAAATATGTAATGTGTCATTAATAAATACTTTTAAAAAAGAGAAATATTTTTCTGCTACAGTAGAATTTAAATCTGCATAACTTTATTTGTTTTTAGACATTTTGCAATCTGAAGACATGCCTAAAATCAGATAGTGAATTACCTTAGCTTAAGCTTCTTGGCACAGCAAGGTGTGAAAAATAATTCATCATGCCCCTAAGGACTGATTGTTGATACTTTATTAGAAACCAGTTGTAGTTTTTTCTTGGGATTTGTTATTTCCAAGAGAAGTACCTCTATTCTCAAGCTCTTAATCAGCCTTGTCTTAATAATTTGTAGTAAATTAGTTCACACATTTAAGAGGAACCTTTGGTCACACAAAATTTGTGACATGAAGAATAGTTATGATAGTATTGGTATGATAGCACTCCTGAACTAAGATCATATGAAACTAAACCTAAATATTTAATTTAAAAAAGAAAATTAATTATGCTAATTAATTTAAGTTCTAGTTGATACAAAGTTTTTATTCTATAAAACTTTCTCTAAAAAAAAAGAAGGAATACTGCAAAAGTTTAGAGCATATTTCTTATAAAGTGTATTCAATTGTTTCCAATTTAAAAAAATCAAAACAAAACAGATGGCTTCTAATTTGTTGTGAGTTCATTGTTTAACAATGCCATTATATTTGTATTCTCAAATATTTTCACCTATTTAATAAAAAAAAAAATGTTTTCTGTTATATTCAAAAGGAGAGTTTTTTTTACCGTAAATATTATTCTTAGATGATTTTAGTTGGGGTTCGGTCAAGGTGTATCCAAAAAACACAAATTTAAAAAATGTGTTTTTTAAATTTGTGTTTTTTGGATCTACCTTTATCTGTTATATTTCTTGTGTCATTAACTATTTAATTAATGTACAATGTTTAATGTAATATTAATATATTTTTAAGGTGTATTTCTTAGGAGAGGAAGCAGAAGATGCTGGTGGCGTCCGTAAAGAGTTTTTTCTTCTTCTTTTGCGTGAAATATTAGATCCAAAGTATGGAATGTTTACTTCCGATCCAGAATCTAATGCTATTTGGTTTTCTGAAGATTCTTTTGAAGATGAAACTATGTATTACTTAGTTGGTATGTGCCAGTTATATTGTACTAGTCAATTGCTCATTTCAACTCAACAGTAATCATTTTTGTTTTATTAATTTATTCAGGTTTACTTTGTGGTTTGGCAATTTACAATTTTTTGATCATCAATTTACCATTTCCTCTTGCTCTTTATAAAAAGCTTCTTAATGAACCAGTAGATCTACAAGACCTTAAAGACCTCTTTCCATCACTAGCCAAGTAAGTTTTCATAACAAATATTGATTGATTTATTATACATCTCAAGTAGAGTAGTATCTTATTTTTTGAAAAGCTCAATTCAACCCTTTGATTGGAAATAATTAAAAAGCTCAAAATTCAGGAAGAAAAAATATTCACCTCCTCCAGCCATTATTTAATTAGCAAATTTTCATCTATCTTTATAAAGTTCACTTTCTTTGCCAGATGTAGCATTTTCCAGAGATGCAACTGCATAATTTTCCATAATGAGGTTAACAACTGAATTATAAATTAAACGTAATTGTGGAAAAATATAAACATATTATCACTATTATGTATCACANAAAAAAAAAGGACACAAATGACATTTAATTGGTGAAAAAATTTTCTTCTCCCCCATCCCCATTTTTTAATGTTTTATAGTCAAACTTATTTAGTTTTTCTTTAAGATTTTTTTTTTATCTGATGCTGTGTATATGGCCAAATGCCACAATAGTATGTATGTTTATAGTTTTTCTATTCATCTATTAATGCTTAGGGGTAAGTCTGGAGAAAACAGTAGTTTTAACCAAAAATTTATTTTAATCTTGTGTACTCACTTTTGGTATAGAATTAATAATGGTTTGGCTAAAACTGTTTCCAGTGCAAAAATATAAAAAATAGATTTGTGATGTTTAAGTTTGATTTTTCGTTGTTTCTAAGATTCATGAAAATTACGTAATTATAAACTATCATTCAAGATTTGTTTTTTTAATTAATTTAATTTAAAAAATAAAACATTTGTAGTGAAAAATTTTTTTATGTTGTTATAAATATAAAGAATTTTGTTTTATGGAAGTCTGAGCTCTGAAGATGTGATCTTTAATCCTGAAAACTTATATTTGCTTATTTTAATGGCATATGGATTCTCATATATGTAACTGTCATTTCAATTTTGTCATAGAGGTTTACAAGATCTTCTCGATTATGAAGGTGATGATGTGGAAGATGTTTTCTGCATTAAATTTGAAGTTCAAAGGTCATCATTTGGTGAAATAAAAACCACTGAGCTTAAACCAAATGGATCCAATATTCCTGTAACAGCAGAAAATAAGTAAGCATTTCTATTATAATTATTTCTATTTCAGTTAGTATAATCTAATACTAATAGTTCTTATCAAAATATTAGAAGAAAGTTGACAATATTTTACATAATGAATAACACTGGCATACTAAGAATACTTCTGGAAGAAAATCTATATATCTATACTCAAATCTATATTATCCAGAGAGAGGACAATCTAGACTTGAGTGAGAGGGTCATGTATCAGATAATTCAAAAATCCATACGGAGGAAGCCAAGATCTGTATTGAACTGTACCCATCAAGAAAATGTTGACGAATATCTACTTTAGAAAGTACATTTTGCTTTTTAATATAATAACATGCTACGTTAGACTGAAGGGGGTAGAAACATTGAATTAATGAGATATGTTTAACATACTAATAATAGAAGTAGAAATAGAGATGAAATTATTGTATGGTAAATAAATTACAAACATTTAAAAAATAACCATATAGTGATTGTATTTAATATGATTATTAAATGCATATATGTTAATCTCTATAAATGCTCAATTCATGATCATGCTCATTGAAGATTGTATATGAGTTAATATGGAAAAAACATGTGAATAGACACAAATTTGACCACATAAGTAGCATTATTTAGCTTACTTAGGATGCCTAATTTTTTTAATTACTTTCTGAAAAGTCATATTGAGCTGCTCATGAATTGTGGTGCAGTTTTAATTGCTTGTTGATTATTGTACCTTGTAAACCAAAAAGTGAATTTGTTTTCCGTGAAAATATCAGTATTTGTTTTACCAGTCTTCCCCCAAAAAATTGATATTGTGAGTCTTATGTCTTCGTCTCCGTCAGTTTCCCTCCCATAGGTTGATGCTTTCAAAAAATGCTATAGGCTGTTTTTGCTTATTGTGACAGGAAAATTATTAATGTTTAGTTATGTAATATTACATTTTTATCGTTTGATTATCTTTAAAAAACTCATTCTTGAATTTCGTCATCCTATCAATGTAAGTTCTCTGAGATATTGTCCACTTCCTCTGAGATTGAGAAGAATTATTAAGCTTCTGCGAAGTGAAGTGATATGAGGCAGTACAATTATTGATAGGGTCACTTACATTAGCTTAGCTAAATTGAATCCTGATTACTGAAAAATGTTAATGTATGAATTTGTTAAGATCTATTAATGCCATTGATGGCTCGTTCATTTGCTTCAGCTAGGGTTTTTGGAAAACTCTCCTTAACCTTTGGTGACAGATTTCAAATGAATGTGTCTACCACTATTTTTTCTGTTATTTCTTTCAAAGATTTCTCAGGCTCCCTCAGTGCTATAGATAAAAGTAACTGTTGTACTCTGGAAATTTGATCTGAAAAAGTCACAATTGAATCATTAGGACCAGATTTTAGATTCTGTAATGTATGAAAAGGTTCTGATCATCCACGAATCGTGAAGTTAATTGCCGCTTTGCCTCAGTTTAAATAATGCTAGGATCATCTAATGTGTCAAAATGTTCAAGTAAGTTTAAATATTCACTTACTAACTAGCTTCTGCTCTTTCCAGTGAAATAAGTTATGTTTGCTAACATAGTCTAATTTATTCACTCAGGCTTCCATATCCAGGAATATTCGTAAATATTTCTTCTGGGCTTAGCCTTACAGTAAAGTTTCTTCTTGTCAAACTCTCCCACATCATGTGGGGTGGAAGCCATCACTTGATGTGTGGAAGGAAGCTTGACAAGAAGAATTTTTGCTTGATTGTCAAGCCCGTGAGAGTAGTACAATTTGTCTGTGAAGAAAAAGTTGGTCGTATATTTCTAATTTCACTTTTTGATTTTGATATGCTCGCTTTCATGTATTGTAAATTGTGGTAAAGGTGAGTTATTGCATCACCTTTAGTCACCTGTTTTCTATTCTGAATGTATTTAGTTTCATTTTTCCTTTTACTAATTTAGATACTATGAGTTTGTCAACTATTTCTGTTATTTTAGTAATATTTAATCTGTTCTTCAGTATTTCAAGCACTATTATGTTGAGTTTTTATTTTAAAAATTTAGTTGCCCTTACACATAAGTTTTGAACATCCAAGCCAGAAAATGTGTACTTCAATGGTTCAATAACATTCGTTAATATTTCTTTCGTTAAAAGACTTTCTTTGCTAATGTCACTATTTCAAGTGTAGATTAATTTGAGGATGCACTTTTTCTTTTCTACTATTTTATTCCTCTCCTTTTTAAAATAGGTTTTTCCTTTAAGTAATTTGCTACGAATAGCATATTGACTCCCATTTAATTATTGTTTTTCTCATTGTTACATATTTGAGTCATATATTGAAACTTATTTATCATATGGGAAACTTATTTCTGATTAAATTTCTTATCAGTTTTTGTCTAATATTTTCAATCCAACCATTGTTGATTTAGAGGAATTTTTTACCCTAAAAAATATTTATTACAAAAGATATTACAAAAGATACAATAAAATATCTAAAACACGCTACCCCTCCAGAAAGTGAAGGTCTGAGATGTTGGGGTGGAGCTGCCACAAGTGTTCGCCCTACATAAATATAATTATAATTACAAAATATTAATTTTCGGTAAAATGTAAAACTATAAACATTGAAAAAACCATATAGTGACTGTATTAAGCATTAGTAATATTAAATGCATGTATGTTAATCACAATGAATGCTTAATTCACGAGCATGCTCAATGAAGATTGTATACGAACTAATATGGAAAAACATGTGAAGACACAAATTTTAACCTCATAAATAGCATTATTCAGCTTACTTAGGATGCATAATTTTTTTAATTGCTTCTTCATTATTGTATCTTGTAAGCCAGAAAGTGAATTTTTAGAGTGAATCATTAGACAAGATAAGGAAAGGAGTCTTGTGCATGAAGGAACATGGAACATGGAAGTGCATCAGGAAGTCAATGATAAAGAACTTTTATATTATAGGAGGTTAATTGTTTTGTGGGATATGAGTTTTTGTGCAAGCTTGCCGAACATAGCAATGAATTAGTTTGTGTGTTTTTATAGTTGGCCAAACCTTCAGTTTGTGAGAAGAAGGGATGCATTGTACCACCTTTCATTCACATTTTGAATTCTGTCCACCACTGGAGTAACTTAATTTTTTTTTCTGATTTATTTTTTCTTTTTTCTTTTTTTTTTTTATTTATAATATGTTTTATTGTTTTTAAGACAATGCATAAAGTAAAAGATATACAATCAAATTTATAATTTTTTTTTATATTTATTACTTTTACAATCATATCACTTTTAGGACAATGTACACAGAAATAAAACAATCAAAGATATAATTAATTTTTAAAAAAAAATATTTTTACATGTTTTTTTATTATTATTATTTATAAATGTTAGCCTCCCTTTCAACTGCTTATGGTCATGGATGGGGGTTAATCTACAGGTTGCCATCCCATGGATCAGGACAAACTTTTATTTATCGATAAATGCTTGTTCAGATTGTAATAATTGTGATGACCTCATCTAGATTAGCATAATCTGCTAATTTTTGCATCATAAATTCATACTGAAATTTTAATTTCAAATTATTGTCATTTAGAGTTAATATATAAATATTTTCTTTACTCATTTCTAAAAGCATGTATACTGGATATGGGACAGTATTTTGATATTGGGAAGCATCACTTTTTTTGTTGAGACAACTTTTGTTGTTTTCAGAGTTTTTGGAAACACTCCTTACTTAAAACTACAATTAATTTAATAAAAAATTGTTCATTTAAGATATTAATCATACTTTTTAAGATCTAAACAATTTGATCTATTATTTATAATAACATCTGGCCCCTGAGTAGAACAATCTCATTTTTCTAAAAGTAATAATTTTATCTCTTCCTCTGTAGAAAATGTGTATTTATGTATTGATATTTTGCTAAAGTATGTAATTTTGTATTATTTACTAGTACATTTACTATATTGCAGTAAAAAGTTATAATTGGTTTAATGTATAAAGCTGAGTTTGTGGGTCTGTCTGTAAGTCAGCAAATCATGTAGTTTTCTTATTGCTATGGTCAAACATCATCAAATATTTTAAGTTATAAACCATATTTTTTGGACCCCCATCACAAAATTTTAATTGCTTCTTTTCATTTTTTTTTTTTTTTTTTTCTTTTTTGGGCAACTTATTCACACTATTTCTAAAGTACCTATAGTACTCTTAATCTAATATAATTTTTTTAGCGATTAGATTAAGAGTATTTATTACTTTGAGTTTTAATGATAACTATTTTTTTGTCTTTTAAATTATCTACTCTTTCTTCTTTTTTGCCATTTTTTTATGTTAATTTTTTTTTAATTATAAGTAATTATAATGAAGATTACTTATACTTATTTCTGCTTCATCATTTTTAAAAATCCCAAGCGCCCTTATTAATAGTTATTAAGATTAATTATCAGTTAAAATTAGTATTTAAGATTTTTTTTTTTTTTTGTTTGTTTTAGAAAAGAATATGTTGATCTTTATGTCGAACATTTACTTAAAGGCAGTATTGAGAAGCATTACCGTGCTTTCCATGATGCATTTCACAAAGTATTAGGAAGTGGACGTGGTGTATTGCAACTTTTCCATTCTCAAGAACTTATGGCTGTTGTCATTGGTAGTTTTCTTATAACCATTTGAAATGCATGCAAAGTAAATTTTAACAAAATCATAATTCAGAATTGAAATAATTAATAGTCTAAGTATTATTATACTCAGTTATTTAAGATTTCGTAGATTTTTAGAACTAGTAACTTTAATTATAATAATTTTGCCATCTTCCGAATAGTATATTTTTTCTATGTTATTCAATATTTTGTGCCTTTTATTCTTTCGTCAGGCTCATCTTTAGGTTCAACTTAATAACTTATTAGGACTAACGGTCCTAAACACTACCTAAGGAAGTAAGTTTAAACATAAAAAATAAAAAGTGAAATGTAGAAGAAGATGATAACCCTTCAAAATAAATTTTAAAAGTGGACAAGTTCTTAGGAAAAGGCACATGATATTATAGATGACAATTAGGCACTGCAAATTAAATGTTATAAAATTGAACCCAAGGATAAGCCTCTCTTCCAATTCTCACCTATCGAATAAGATTAATAGTTATTTTTTAATAATTTTTCATATATCAATCAGTGCACTAAATTGTGAATAGACCAATAGAAGATATAATCTCTCACATGAGATTATATAAGTGACTGTATTAAAAATATGTAAGCATTTTTCATTAATTACTTAATATTAAACATAATTCTTGTAAAAATGTTAAAAAATTATAAACAATAAATGCAAGGGAATAGAATAAGAAATCTATCTGTCTCAGCAAGGGCTTGAATCTGGATCTCCTTTAAACATTTAAAATTCAAACCACTGGGACAGTATAATCAAATTATTCAATTTATAATTATATCATAAAGATTAATTAAGTAATTTAATGTACAGCTATCTAAAACTGTTCCATATCTCAGCAAATTATTGAAACACTTATATTAAGAAATATACTTGAGAATTTATTTTAAGGCATGAGGGGGTCCTCCCCTTTGAAAATGTATAAATTAAATTCAGTATTAGGGCATCCTGTTGCAAGCTGTGAAATGGATTCATTTATTGTTGAAATTAAATTTGGAGAAGGGGTATAAGGGAAGTTCAAATTGAGAAATGATTGAAGTATTTACGTAATGTAACTTGCCGTTATGATTAATGTGACTTGGTACGTATGAAGAAACTTAACTACATGGCCAAGCCTGGAAGAAGTATTTATGAATAATTTTTGTTTTTGATTTGATATGTGATAGAAATTAAGCAGACATTTAGTTACATATCTTTGCAAAAAAGTTTCTTAATGTTTTTTTAAAGTATTTCATTGATATTATTGTTTACTATTAATCATATAATTACTCGATTGACTGCAATTTCTGGCAAGTCATTTGTCAGGGATTTTCTTAATACAAGAAGAAGTCCTCAGAAACTAAGTGAACAGAGAAGAGAAAGTTAGTTCATAGTCAGAAAAGTAAAATTGGAGAAGAAAAAAATAATTTTTAAGAGAAGATGCAGGCCTCTTGGTCACCAATTGGTGTAAACTATAAAATTATGGTTGCATGGCTGAAAAATTTTGTTTATAATTATTTCAGAAAAAAAAATACTTTCATTTCGATATTTTCTGAATTTCTCATTATTTATATACTTTTTACCGTAATAATCATTAACTATTTTTTAATGATAATTTATGTCTAAATTTTATTTACAACTTTAGCATGCTTTTACAGTTTTAGTGACCATTTACTAATGCTAAAACTGATCAGTTTTATGTTCAAGCGATATTTGCTTCTTAAAAATTGTTGTGTGTAGCTTACATAGTTTTAGTGCAATTGACTTAAGTATCATAAAACAAAAAGCTGAAGAAAATAAATATTGAGTTGACAATGTTCCCCTTAGTTTATCTAATTGAAAACAAGGTTAATGGCAGTCTTCAAAAATTTATTAATTTATTTATGAATATATTCATATATGTTTAAAGGCAATGAAAACTATGATTGGGATGAACTAGAAAATGGAACAGAATATAAGGGTGACTACTCTTCTTCTCACCCCACTATTCGTCTATTCTGGGAGGTGTTTCATGAACTTCCTGAAACGGAAAAAAGGAAGTTTCTTCTTTTTCTTACTGGCTGTGATCGTATTCCTATTCAAGGAATGAAAGCAATAAAGGTGAGCTGATTATTATTATTATTATTATAGCTTGCAAATTTCTATTTCAGGGTGAAGAAGATTTTTTAACTTAAATGCTGAATCAATTAATTATTTATTTGAACTCAAATATTGCAAAAGACACAGGCTTATCAGAACAACATAAATTTTCTGACATAGTGTCAATTTTTTTTTATCAATTTTTTTTTTTTTTTTTTAGATAATAATCCAACCTTCTGGTGACGATAGATTTCTTCCAGTAGCTCATACCTGTTTCAACCTTCTTGATCTCCCACGGTACTCTACCAAAGAACGTCTTCGGTATAAACTTTCCCAAGCAATTCAACATAACCAGGGTTTTCATATTGTTTAATTACTTGGCACTTATTCAAGACTTTGCATTATTTATTGAATAAAAAATTTTAGGTGATATGTTGTTAATTATGCTTTTTTATGTTCATTTATCATTACATTTGACTTATGCTTGTTAGAGTTTATTGTTCATTTTTATGTATTATTGATCACTCCAGTGGGATAAAAACATACCTAAAGATTGAATAATCTTGAAATAAGAATGATATTCTGTACAAAAAGTTCTATAATTTAATGTATTTTAAACTGCATCGGAAAGCTGTTAAACTTATATTACAAAGCTCAGTTTGTAATAAAATTTTAAAAATTAATATTTTTTGCATTTTAACTAACTTCCTCTTTTTTACATTTTATATAACAATTGGTGAATACTTACTATTTTTTGTATAATATTTTAATTTTGATAAATTTATATTTTTCTTAGCATTGAATGTAAAAAAAAGCATTAGCAAAGATTTATTTTAAAATTACAAAAGTTGAATTGAACTATGTAATATGGTTTACATTTTGTTTTAATTATTTTATTTTATTGAAATTGTTAATACATGACTAGCTATTTTGTCTCAACATTATGCTGTTGTTAATTATATGTTAATCCTTTCTTTATTTATTCTTAATGTTTAAACATAAATCAAGAGAAGAAGAAAATATGAAAATAAAGTGTTAAGTTCGTATATTACAAAACTAATCATTCAGCTATTCTATAAACAGAAATTTATTGAGTCTTGCATTCTTAACAGTTTCATATTTTATGTAATTTGTGATATGATTTATTATCATCTAATAGAGGCAAATTTTATGTCTGCTGATTTCGGTAAAATGTTATTGTAAAATTTAAAAAAAAATGTTACCCTCAAGGGTATTCATTAATAACAGTGTGTTTTTTTTTATCCTTACAGTAATAAATTGTTAAAATATTTAATGAAGATAATCTATGTATTACTATCTTCATTAATATTTTTTTTTTTTCAAATTCAACAAAATATAATGATACCTTCTTGAATTTTAACTAAGGCATTTCATTTCAAAGTATAACCGTCATGATTTAGAGGTTTACAATAATGGTTCCTTAAACCTGTACTAGTTGTTAGAACTTGGGAAAAATAATTCCAGGTGGATCAACTTTTTTAATGAGGGAATTTATGTATCTACCCATATTGTTTTTTTTGTATTATAATTATAAGCAATTTATTTAAAATTTGTTAAGT
This sequence comes from Oncopeltus fasciatus, assembly GCA_000696205.2. NCBI lineage: Eukaryota > Metazoa > Arthropoda > Insecta > Hemiptera > Lygaeidae > Oncopeltus > Oncopeltus fasciatus. The sequence goes on along the minus strand of KZ807178.1, from coordinate 403,397 downwards.
AAAATTAATCTTTTTACTTTTAGACTAGCAATTAGACCTATTTTTGAAATAATATTTACCATAATAAAATATCAAAATAAAGAAAAATAAATTCAGCATGAAGTATTCTTTGAGGTTTAAGGTCTAACATAATAATAGTAACATAGTATGATAGTATGCATGTATCAAATTTTATCATTCATAAAACAAGTAATTTATTTTTAAATTTTAAATGAAAATAAACTCTGCAAAATTGGTTCAAAATTAAAATTAGTTTACCATTGAAAGGATTGGTTATTGGATTAGGATTAGGATCAGGTTATAGAGCAATCAACATTCATGGTTATTCAAATCATGAATCCAATGTAGGCAAACTTATGTGCATTTTAAGAGAAACAGGCATATATGAAAAAATTTAATCAACCCAACAGTCAGGGATTAGTTATTGTATATTACAGCAACAGATTAGTTGGCTTTGTTTTATAACAATGAATTATTTTCTTTCAATACTGTATTAAGTAAATAAGTCCACCCTACTGAATTGCCACAGGAATATACCCCCTCTGAAATTACTGTTGATTGCAATAGTTGGTCTTCACTTGTAGTGTAATCAATTCTTTCTGTGTGCTATTCCAAGGAAGGAAGCTTTTTGTTATTGTGCCTGATACACTCAGCGAATAAAATATTGCACCAAAGATTGGTGGCATTTTTAGATATTGACTTTTCTTAACCAATTTAAATTATAAATGTTGTTGAACTTCATTACATTTTATTGTTATATATGCATTTTTATTATTGTTTAAGTGATAAAGTGATGTTAACTGTTCATTATTTAATTGTTTTATTTCAGTTAGTTACTTAATTATAAGCTGTAAACCATATCACCTTATACTTTAGTTGTTAATACGTAAATATATAGCTTATACTAGTGTAATTAGGATTATCTTTCTGTTCACACCAATGTAATTTCATAAAAATTAAAACCTATGAAAATTATTGTCATCCTTGAAAAAAAAATTAACTCTGTGGTATATTTAGAATTATTATTATAGGAAGCCACCTTGTTTTAATTGTTAAACTAATTTAATTTATTACATAATTTTCTCTATATCCCCCAAAAATTAATTTTTGGAAATATTTATGAGGCTAGGAATAGAAAAACACACTATTTACCATTCAAGAGTTTAAATATAAGTATTCTTTTCTTTTTT
>KZ807178.1:381991-395255 GCA_000696205.2 Oncopeltus fasciatus | reverse complement strand
CCGTGTCAAATTGGTGTTATTTGCCGAGCTTTCGCACATCATGTGATGGCTTCTTCAGGGCTGAAAAGAGAACATTCTCTTTTCAGCCCTGAAGAAGCCATCACATGATGTGCGAAAGCTCGGCAAATAACACCAATTTGACACGGTCCAACCCGGAAAAAGAAACGGTAAATACTTCTGACGACCGTCGAAGCCTACGTGAACAGTTTTAGAAAGAGTATAGAATTTAATGGTCCTGCTTTATCCCTTCACCACTTAAAGCAATAAGAGATGAGGATGAACTACCGCGTTATGAGATTTCAGTAGCTATTCAGGAATCTCTGTACAAAAAGAAAATTATATTTGAAATAGAAAATCATTTCTAAATTTATCAAGTAGGATAAACTTTGTTTTCAAAGCCTGTTCATAAAATAATTTTACATATATCCAGTTCTTTAATGAATGCTTTAATTTAATTTAAACAAACAATGATTCTTGCATTTGATAATATATATATGTTAGTTTATAATTTTATTAGTACTGTTTTTATTCAAATTTTGTGTGCACAATTTGACTGTCCATCAATTTTAAATTATAATAAACCAATTTATGAGTCCCAGTGGATTTTAATAGTTCTAAGGAGTAAAAATGTATTCTTAACATCTCTGTCCATCTTTAATAAAACAAACAAACATTTAAATATTTTGATTTTTGGTATCCCTTTGGAAAAACAATAATTAATGTTTTGGCTATTCTTTACTAAATTAATATCGAGGTAAGCATATCAGGGTTCAGTTTAGTTTTCACAGATTTATTTTAAATGCCAGCTTTCAGGAAATCTAAAGCGAATTTTTTTTTCTTTTATGCCCTGAGACATGTCATTTAACTTATAAAATGCTGTGAATCACAGTGCCGTTCGGCCCACTAGTCAGCTCCGATTTGGAGACTTGGCTCGGAGGAAGCTTCAGATAACACTACTTGCTTTTAATATCTATTTAATATTTTCCCTACAGAAATTTTGGGACAATGGCGAGGTCACGTTGCCTTTGCTGGCTGGCATTATTTTAAAATCTTTTTATCAATATAAAATCCACTCTAGATGTTCCATAAATGCTTTTATTTAAAATATATCTGAGAATAACTAAATTTAACCTTAAGTTGTTAAATTTATTATGACATTGTTGTCCTAAATATTTAATAGCCAAAATAGTAGATATTATTTTTTCAAGGGAATACCGAAAATCAGAATATTTAAACGTCTGATTGTCCATAAAATCATAAAAATCTATTTGAACTCGTAAATATGTTTAATATAATTTAAATGTATTGGATAATTGTTAACAATAAATTTGTTTGTTTGTAAAGATCTTAATGTTTTAGTTATTATTACTGTTCGACCGAAATCCATAGATAAAAATTGGTGTAAAATGTAATTTTATGTAATTTATATTAATAAAAAAAAAAGGCATATTAAGGAAAATATTTATGAATGTACTTTGAAGTGTTGGGAGGGATCCCTAATTTTAGTAACTAAATTCAGTATTTCGGCTTTTCATTGCGAGTACTTGAAATAATTCATTTTTGACTAATGATGGGGGGGAGGGGGTAGAAATTTAGAATATTTACGTTCATTTTTTCAAACTACTAAATGAGTAGTAAATAACGTATGAAATCGGTCGAAGGAAAGTTTCTCAGAGGATGAATAAATTAAAAAATCTTCAATATCTTTGTTACTGATAGAGATACGATAAAATGTATAGAACATAATATGGTTGAAACAATGTTCCAACATTTGTATTCTATAACACTTTCTTTTGACAAGAATACATCATAATATGTATATTTTCCTTAATTAAAATGTTCAAAAGTGCAATTTTGATTTTTGGGCAGCCCTATTATTTTTTTTTTTAAGTAGAAAGTTCTATTTAGATCTTCTTTTATCAAAATGATAATTCCTCCATTTGAAAGGATGATCTTTTTTAAAAAAAATTGGTTAAACCAAGAGAAGAATAAATCATTAAACTTTTACACTGTTTTAATGTCGGTTTAATGCCTTACAATCTTCAGTTGTGTATTTTACTATGAAACAATGAATTCAGGGGTTAAAAACAAATATATGGCAAACAAATTGTTTTTAATGGTAAATTATTGATTTCTTACTATAAGAAATAAAGAAACCATTTGTAATAACAGTCATATTGCAAGAGTTTGTAGCAGCAAGTGAGAACTACTTATTCAGTACACATAGGGGCTAAAATGGTACCCAATAGGGTATTATTTTTCTCAGTATTATTATGAAACATAAATTTCATTCCTTCGAACTTATTCCAATTTTATTTCATTTCAGTGCTATTTCTGTCGCAGTGATTTCAAAAATGTACTTAAATTAACTGATCACCTTATTCTTCATGCTCTGAACAAAACTTTAGAAAATGTATCTGATCCTAAAGATATATGCCGAGCATGTTTAAAAATCAGACTACCAGGCAGCAAACAGCACCATCTTCAGGTAATCAAGTAGTCTAAATATACATAACTTGTGGCTTTCTGTACATATGTTTCAATAGGGTGATTAATTTACAAAATATATTTTTCCATGATCTGGAGAAGATAGCATTAGAAAAGTATTCAATCTTTTTAGAATCTCTATACAGGCTGCAACCACCAGATAACATTGTAGAAATGATGGCATTTATAAAGTCAGTGTCCAAATATGCTTATAGTAGATTATTCTCAAATGATTATTGCAAATTATTTATCCCTGAATTAAATCACTTCTCCCTCCTTTCTTATTTACTTCCTTTTTATTCACTAGGCTTATCCCAAATACTTCGAACAGATCCAAACTTAGTCAAGTTAGATCCAGCCAGTCTACTTCCTTCATCTTGGAATGTGAAGTGGCCTATAGATTTATTAGTTGGAATAATGGAAATTAGTAGAGATGGAGTTAAAATGTTTTCAATTATTTATTATTATTTATTAATCAACATGATTGAAAAAGTTGTAACTTACACAAATAAAAAGAATGTTATTTAACATAATAAATCCNTATATATATATATGGCTGTACGCGCTCTAGCGTCCGGAGTTTCAAGATAATGAAATCAAATTCAGTATTTAAGCTTCTTTTTGCAAACCGCTGGATGAGATGTTGAAGGCTTAAATCAGTGAAGAGGGAGGGAGGTTGACTTTTAAATCTTACAATTTTTATTATTAAAGAGTAAAAAAAAAATATTGGAGAAAATAGTGACTTAAATTTTTTTTTTTTAATATAATAAAAACAAGCATGGGGAAATATGTTATTTAAAACAATTTTTTTATTCTAAAATATAACAAAAACAGACAAACGCATATTAAGAAATATATTTTAGAATTTAATTTTGCATTTTGGGCGGGCACTCTTATTTTTAAAATATTTAAACCAAAACCAAATTCATTATTTGGTCTTTTTATTAAAAAATCCTTGAAGGAGATAATAGGGGGTTAAGGGCGAGGCCAAAATTTATGATTGTAATACCTTCGTTGTTATTTGAGTAATGAAAAAATGTAAAGATCCTATTAGGTTTAAACAGTAATTTCTCAATGTTTATGTCCTACGGCATTTACACGAAAAGCGCTTATTAAGGGGAAAATGTGCGAATGTAACAAGGATGTGTGTGTGCTTCTCCAACTCTGTCGTCAAGGACCAGGCTAGAGCAAACTTCATTGGTCCTACTTCTTACTTTAATTTACTTTGTAAATCAAATTCCGTCTTATACTCTTATTTATATACATTTTTGCAAATAAGGGCGAAGTGTTCTGCTAGAGCTGACCTCTCCGTGCGTCCGTGTTTGATGTCTGCGATGTGTTTATCGTCCTTCCGGTTTAATTATTTTATTTATTTATTTATTCCTTTAGCAGAACACTTCGCCAACACCAGCCACCACATCAAATTCGAAGACGCTTCAATACTACTATCGACCGACCATCAGAGAAGCCATCGAAATAACCAAGAATCCGAAAAATATCAACAGGGAAGACGGATACAGATTCAGCAAAAACTGGAAACCAGCGCTAATTGACAAGAGGATCCAGCCAATCAGTAACCAGCTACCTGACTACTCCAGATACCAGCCACCAGAACACAATATCAACCAATGGGAAGGCAGGCTTCGCCCAAGGACAGGACCGCGCCGGGATTATACACCACCTGGTGTATAAAACATGTTATTTATATACCACCTGGATTTTAAAAAACAGCTCTCATTCTCTTCTCAGCCCTGAAGAAGCCATCACATGATGTGCGAAAGCTCGGCAACTATCAACAACTTGACACGGTCCAACCCAGAAGAAGAAACGGTAAATATATCTGACGACCATCGAAGCCTACGTGAACATATCAAAGGTTTAGTTAGTTTCAGTGTGTGGAATATACAATTATATAATAGTCATGATATCGTTTGGAATCGGGCATTTTTATTTCTATTTTACAAAAATAGAATAAAATTCCTTTATCAATAATTCCCTCTACAGAACAGGCACTCTTATCAAGTTTTGTCTGTTGAGGTCACTCTCTAACATATAATACTTCTTGGAATTGATAACAAAGATAGTGCAGTCGTCAATATAATACAATGCCTCCCATATTCTTTGTTTTGTACAATTTAGAAAAAAAAAATAGACTGCAGCTGTCTGATTTAAGCAAATTAAATCCCATGCTGCATTAAAGATGTATATAAACAAGATTAAAACAGGAAATTTAGTTAATTAAACGTAGGGAACAATGGCAGTAGTAGGTATGCCCACTAAAGTTGGCTCTACATTGGTCCTCGAAGACAGGGTAGGAGAAGCGTTCACTAATACTATACAATTAGTGAATTTCGTCATTAATGTGCGCTGTATGTAAAAACATTATATTATACTCAATTAATAGCGACGATATTACGATTATGAATTTAAACCTCTGTCTAAACCATTCTCCTCCCCGTCGTCTGATTACAGCATAAAATGAATAATTTTAAGGGCCTTGTTGAAATTTGATTTAAAAGCCGTAGAGAACAATGAGTGTGAAAAGCATGTCAACTTAGGTTTGCTTAGGGTCGGCCCTTGAAAATAGTGTAGAGGAGCATTCACTCATCTAGCTACGTACATAAATTTCATCCCCAATTTGCTTTTTTGTAAAAAATATTATAGAATATAAACGTTAGAAAATTACATTTTACAAATATTATGATCTATAAACTTTTTTAATACTCAAAGAAGAGTGAAGATAGTATGATTATACATTTTAGCCTCCCTCTAACCCCTCTCCCTCCATGGTACCAATGTGAATAGCTTGTTTTTTTTAAAAAGGAAAATCTGCTAAACAAAGACATTACAAGTTGCTCTGAATCCGGGATGTCAGAATGCTAAATAAATAATCCATGAACAAGCCGACACCTAATCACAAGAGCGCGTTCAGGAAATGTAGTTTAAACTAATTCCATTCGCCGTTGAGAGCCAAACTTTTGCCTACATTTTTTTTTTTTTTTTTTTTTTTTTTTTTTTTTTTTTTTTTTTTTTTTTTTTTTTTTTCTACCAGGAAGGTAAGTTATGAGAAAGCCAACCTCCTCCGATCTGTCTCTCAATTTGTAGTGGCTAGACAGAAGGCCTCCCCTCCACTATTTTCCGTCAAGGCATTTCCAGCCGCCCCGGTCAGTCCAATCTGTTCTCATCATGCGGCTGTACGCAGATTCTCTGAGGTTTTTCATTCTGGCGTTGGCAGCCTCTATGTTGCTCGCTGAGCCTAAAAGGTTCTATTTTATTGTATTATTCTCTTTTAATCTGTGACAAACGATCATGAAGTGAAGGTGTTGAGGTGCATTGTCCTCTGTGGAAGCAAAAACAAAATGTATATGTCTGGAATATATATATATAAATATATATATATTTTATGTACTAGAATTAACTTTTATACGAGTGTGGGTATTTATTTATTTGTCCCATTTATCTTTGATAACCACTAAATGTTTGAAGATTGCTCATTTAACAATGAGTTGAAAAGGTTTGGCCACTAAAGTAATATTGATTCAGAATTAAAAATATATTGTTCATAACAATCATTTGCTTGGTTTAATATTTAGTTATTTACTATAATACTCAATTCAATTCACACCTCTTGATTTTAATGATATTCTAGAAATCATAGCAACTATTGAGGGTTGAAAAATTTAAAACCCAGTAATTACAAACAATTTTATGGTTCAGCAACCCACTAAATCTGGGAAACAAGAAACCAAAAACCGTAACAGATTAAACAAATTGATCAAAAGTATTAAAAATAAAATTGCCTCCAATAACTTAATTACACAACGTGATATTAATAAGTTAGAAATGCCATTGTTAACTGTTAAGTTATCTTTTCTAAAGATTATTCTTTAGCTACTTAAAATGAATCCCTAACCACCACTCCTTTACTGTTTACTCAAACTGCATAAACAAAACATACCTTTGCATCCAACAGTTTTGTTTAATTCAGCTCCAAGCGAAGGACTTTTAAAAAATTAATACAAATATTTAAAAACCTTACAGAATTTTCTTCAATTTACATTATACAAAAAGAACCATTTAATAAATAAACTAAGTAAAACAACATTTCTAGAAAAATTTATTTTTGTTTTCTTTGATACTACAAACATTTAAAGTAATCTGATAGAAGTATTAAGTAGTATTTTATAAAATTAATGTTAAAAAAAAAAAAAAAAAAAAAAAAAAAAAACAGCTCAGCCCTTTAGTCATAATTGATATTCATTGAAATTACTGAATTTCGTTTTAATCAAAGTTATTTCAAATTTAACAATAAAAACTTTTTAACATGAAGGTAGTTGAGCTATGGGCGTTTCATGTCCCTTAATAATCCATTCATAAAACTTATTGACTATCATGTATGTTATGTGTGTTGAAGTATATAATATGTTATGTATATTGTACATTATTTTAATATAAAACGTTTTGTATTATAAAACATCTAGGAGGCAAGGTAACCTACTGTATGGTTATCTGTGTATGTTATTAAAGTGTTAGTCATGTTATACTGAGTTCCTATCTCTGAATTATCCATTCATAAGGCTTTTATGTATTATTTAAAATATGGATCATGGTTCATCATACGTAATCAGCTTATGGGTTCTGCGCACATCCATAAAGAAATAATACATGAAACTTTGATTGTCTTTGACTGCACGTTAACCAACAATTTCTAAGTTCAAGATGGGATCGCAATTGAAGTTATTCTTGGTGCCCCAAATTGCTCACTTGGAAGGAAAATCCAATTGGGACAACTGGAAGGCAAAATAGGAATGGCCTTATGTATAATATTGAGAGCGATAGAAATTGTTGATGGGTCATGGGTATTGCTGGCAACTTCATTAAATGGCAAAATTTCAGAAAGCCTTAAAAAGGAACTTGCTCTGTTTAAAACTATAGACAATCAAGCTTTGTTAAAAATGTCTAACAATATGACAGAAGAAATGCTTGCGAAAGTGTGAATATATGAAACTGCTAGAGATATGTTGTTAGGACTATGTCAACTCTTCGATATGTTTTCAGAAAAAATAATATTTGACCCATGTTAATTGTGTAAAATGTACAGTTATCTCTTACCTACAAACGGTTATCGCTGACCAACAAATACTAAAATGTACAGGGCTTTACCCACTGTAATAGTTGGCTTTTATTATAGTCACCAATTCTGGATACAGGTTCTGTTATACTCTTGTATAACACACTACTTTGTAAACAGTGTAAAATTTAAATAATAAATTAATTTTTTCTTTGAAAGAGCTAAATATTTTTAATTTATTTTTAGTTACAGCATCCCTTTGAGGAGAATGAGCAGTCCATTGAAATTTTTAATAGCAAACGCATACAATCCAAAATACAAAGAACTCATCACCAGTTTAGAATCTCTGAGAGACTCAAAACACACTGTACCTCTTTTTAAATTTTTGGATGTAAGCTTTTCTCATATATTTTCTGATACTCAACCTTTAATTTACAATTATTATGATTATAATAAGAATATGTTTTAAGCTATCAATACGTAAAATTCTGGCATGAATTAATTTTCTTAATTAAAAACTATTTTACCCTGAACCAAATCTTTTTCGTAATACTCAACAGATCAAATTAAAAATTAACTTTTATTGTGATTTTAGTATGAATTTTTTGGAGAAGTATTGATTGGGCGGCAAAAATTTAAAGTAGTATTTGACACTGCTTGGTCTGATCTGTGGGTTCCTTCTATTCTATGCTCAGCAGTGAATATTGCTTGTAGTAAGTTACTCTTTTATTTAATTGTGCAATTTAAACTTTTGATAAAAATGAATTTGTTGTTATTATTAAAATTAATTTTACAGTTAATCAATTATTTTTATAATATTATTTTGGTTTTCATTCTAGTGATGCGAAATAAATATGATGGCTCCCATTCTGCAACATATGTACCTACCCATATGGCTTATAACCGTAATATGGGAAGTTTCAATCTTACTGGGAAAATTTCAATGGACCTTGTTAATGTAAGTATTTTTAAAGATTTTTTCTTCAGTATAAGCAAAGTAAACATTTCTCTAAATTTAATTTTGAATTTATGTAGATGGGAGCGGAGAAATTTATTGTCATGAAGTGTATAGCTTCTCAAAAACTCTTGCCCGGCCTACATTCAATTTGTGTTGGTCTGTTAGCTGTTTTGGGACCTAACTCGCCTATAGTTTCCGATATCCGGGGGTTTCTATGATGATTTTGTGTACAAGAGATCTGGAGATTTGTGGCAAAATTGCAGAAAGTTTATCCACAGTCAATCTGCAATCGTCAGGGATCACATTTTTGAATTTTTTCTAAAAAATTGTCAGTCACAATTGAAGGTCTTCTGCTCCTCTGATCATCATGAACAGATGAACAACCGTTTTTAAACTCTCGACACCACTTGAACACACTTGTACGATTCATAGCTTTCATGCCATATGCAGTTTGTACCTCATTACAAACCTCAACCAGAGTTAATCCCTTCCAAACGAGATAACGGATAATGCTTTTGACACTTGGAGGGAGTTTAGATTGACATTTCTCATTATGTTCTCAACATACTACCTCAGAGCAGTCTTGTGGAGAGTAGAAATCACACTATGCGGCAGTGCAGCCAACGTGTGGAAAAACAATTCCTACCTCTGTGGCAGAAATATATATATTTAGTTAAATTTATGTTAAGAAACTTATTTGCTTGATTTCCTTTTAGAAAATTGGCTAATTGATTCTTAAAAAAACCTCATTGAATGTGAGAAAACTAATACTGATTAACTTTTATTATTAATTATTTCATTTTTTACTTACAGATAGGAGGGCTTAACATAACTAATCAAACATTTGCAGAAGTAGACAATTTACCGTTTAAGGAATTTTTTTTCTCTAAAGCAGATGGTATATTTGGTTTATCTTTTGATATAGCTGCCTATGATGGAATAACTCCTTTTTTCTACAACTTAATAAAACAAAATAAAATTACTAAAAATATATTTTCTTTATATTTGAACAGGTAAGTTATGAATAACTTTTTTCACTATAGGTTGACACCTAAGTCAATATTAGATTAAATTTTTTTAGTTTCTGAAAACTTTAAGAAAAGTTTTATTTTAATTATAATAAAAAAAATGTGTAATCTTTGAATATAATTTCTGCTTAATAACAATATTCTCCTAAGGTTGATAATGTTCTTAATAATCTAAATTTGTAAAAAAGACTTATTTAAATTAAATTATATCATGTTTTACATTCAAGCCTTCACAAAATCTATACTATCTAATTGAGAATAAATGATTACAGTTTAAACCCAGGTCCAGGGGTTTTCTTCCTTTATTTCTACCTTTATGAAGTTCAATAAACCTTGTCTCTTTTTTCACTGCTTAAAGCTAGTCATTTAATTTTCTGTGATTAGAAAGTTATTTGTCACTATTAAGTTCTTGATTGAACCCATTAAATTAACCAAAGTCCTTATTGGCAATAAAATAGAACTTTTTAGACCGGTCAACTTATTTTTTTAGTGGAAGCCAGAAGACACTTTTGAAAAGTTTTTAATCAGACATTGAAATAAGCAAATGATATTTACCTAATGTAGTTTTGGACTGCTCTTAAACCTTAAAAGTTGTTGATTGAAAATTAGTATAATTTTTACTCAGTGGCTTATTATTTATTTTGCTGTTGAGATATTGCAATATAATAATTGAGCTGAGAGGAAAAAAAAAAAAAGCTTAAAAAAAATATGTTTAGTATGTATTTTGGTTCTAAAAATATTCTCCTTCTATTTTGAATTAATATAAAATTTAAATTTAGGGTAATTTTTGTTTCAGAGATCTTGTTACAAAAAAGGGTGGTTCTCTACTTCTTGGAGATATAGATCCGAAACACTTCTCAGGGAATATTTCATATGTGAGAGCAGACCCAAAAAATGGATACTGGGAAATACCTATTGTTAAGTAATTTTTTTTTTAAATTCAGATTTAGTATTACTAAACTTATTGGTATATGCTCTTTAGTAGAAGTAATTTAATGAGAAAAGTTATAGAATTCCCCAAGTAAATAACCTTTACTGCACTCTTAATGCCTATATACTCAGTTATCATAAGGTATATATTTTAAGATGTTATAATCCTTTATTTATCTTTTTATTTTTGCAAATGATCTCGTGGATGTATCTATTTCCTTTGTCTGTCTGAAGAAATGGACCTGCAATTGCTATCCGTTCAAATGGGCTCCTCACATTGTATTTCTTCATTGGGGCCTTCTGCCTCTTCAGAACCAGAAACTGCGCAAATGGTACATCATCTACATCAATCCATTACATTTTCCTTAAGGTTGGCCCAATAGAATCGTTTCTGAACTCTTTCAAAGTGCAGCCCCTTCCAAAGTTCATCTGTTGTGAAGCTCCTTCACCTCGGCACCTTTCATTTCGGGCAATGAGTTGAGACCTTTTATTGTCTCCTTCCTTCGACTTACAGTCCTCTTCAATTGTACGTTGTAATTGAGTCCCATTGAGCCCAGTAGGTCTTTACATTCTTCGATAGAGGGACAAACTCTTGCCAAGATAGTCTTCTTTCCCCTAATATCTTCCATATCTTCTTTCTGTCTTATCTATTTTTAAGTCAGGGTTCACATCCTATGTAAGATCTGCGAACTGCCAATCCCCAGCAATGACTTGTCCCTCTTATCGGGGCTTCTCTGTCCTCCTGGTGGTTTGGTCTCCTAGACAGCACATCAGCATTCCTGTGAGTTGTCATGGATCTATGAGTAGATTCAAAATCATATTCTTGTTGTCATTCTATCCACCTTAAAACTCATCCCACCTTAAATTCTTTAGATGATCTGAAAAGGGCTTGCCGAGCACTATGATATTGTCAAGATATACAAGACAAGTTTCTCATGATAAGCCCCTTAAAACATTCTCCATAAGTCGTTCAAAAGTTGCTGGGGTGTTACAAAGTCCAAATGGCATCACAGTAAATTGCCAAAGTCTGATGCCTACAGAGAATGCTGTCGTTCTTTTGTCTTCTGGGACCTTACTAACTTGCCAGTATGTGCTCCTGAGATCTAATGAGGAAGGCATACCTCTAGAGTGTCATCAATTCTTGGTTGGGGATAACTGTCTTTCCTTGGGATGTTACTTATTATTTAGAATTAACGACATATGACCGATAAGATATCTGTCCTTCGAGACAGTCTGTCATTCCTTATCAGAGACAGAAAGCCTGAGAACCAAATTGTTGGGTTCTTATAACTGAGATAACTCAGAAACAAGATAAGATAGCTAACAGATGCTGTATTAAATGCTTTCTCAGCAATATTGTTTCCCCCTACAAAAAGGGAAGTCCCTTAACAGCACAGATAGGGACAATATAAGACATCTGTCTTTTGAGGCAGTCAGTCAGTAGTATTCCCCGGCTCACTGATGTAGCAGTAGCTATTCCACGAAAACCTCTCCCATGAACTTTTGCAAGTATAAATTCTTATACTCTAAATCTATAAGATCTTACACATTACCTTTTGGTTTTAATTCTTTAATTTTATTTAACATAAGACTTTTGATCCCCAGTGAAAAATAACTCTTTGGGCGTGATCTCAAGAAGCAAAATCATTTTAGAGGACATTCAACGTAGAGTTAATTGTTAATTATTAATTCACATTAATAAAGGAATTATTTAGTTTAAATCATTCTTTTTTTAAACTATCCTCACATTTATCTTAATAAGATTGGGAAGGACATTCCTTCACACTGGTGGCAGGATTTAACGTCGTCATTTGAGTTAGACTCCTATTTAACTGTCCGGATTCGATAATACATTTGGTGCATTACAATTTCTTTAAAATTAATTTACAAAGATCTTAATTTTTTTTTTTAGTATAAGTGTAGCAAGACAAGGTAAAAATCCTGCTACTTTTTGCAATGGTGGATGTTCTGCTATCATTGATTCAAGTAGTAATGAAATAAGAGGTCCTGCTGAAGACATAGATATGATCAATGGAATTCTAAAAGCAAGAAGATTTCTCTTTGGTAGATCTGTGGTATGTATATACTTATATATTTTTTATGTAAAATTTAGTTTTATTTTATTTATGATTGACAGGTGTATTAATGATAGCCTTATTTAAAGTGTTGATTGTGCTTTTTATCAAAGGCCTCTATTTCTTGATATGTCTGTACTACTTGAACCTTTAAAAATAGTTAATAATAATAGGAGGCCTAATTTTTTTATTATGAAGGGAGAGCCTTCTTCTTTCATAACTAGGGACTAGAATCCATAGCCATCACCTTCATGAGTTTGAAACAATAACTCACCAATACCAAATTTTATTTAAGTAATTGGAGATAACACTCAAGATTTACTACTAATAGCTTTTTATAGTCAATAATAAAAATATATATTTCCAGGTGGATTGTGGAATTATTTCAACCTTACCTCATGTGACAATTATGATTGGAAAGAATCCGTATGTTCTTAAAGGAAAAGATATTGTTCAACAGGTAGTATATCTGATATTATACAATCTTTTTTTTTAGTGGCACATTATTTTGTATTGACATAAATATTTATTATATATTATGTTGGCACATACAAAAAGAACCATTTAATAAATAAACTAAGTAAAACAACATTTCTAGAAAAATTTATTTTTGTTTTCTTTGATACTACAAACATTTAAAGTAATCTGATAGAAGTATTAAGTAGTATTTTATAAAATTAATGTTAAAAAAAAAAAACAAAAAAAAAAAAAAAAA
>KZ807178.1:369797-381697 GCA_000696205.2 Oncopeltus fasciatus | reverse complement strand
TATATATATATATTCCTTTACAGCCATTTTTGGTGAATCTAATTGAAAAAAATTGAAGTGCTATTTTCTTCTTTTAGGCTTATGAGCCTATCTGAGCACTTCTATAGGCTTTAAATCTTATTTCCTTCTTATCACTCTTAACAGGAGACATTATAAAAACCAGTGAATGCTCCATGGGCTGGGAGAAAGATAGGGGACTATTACTATTGCCTAGGGTTAAAAGTTGGCCGAAGATTATTTGCTATTCTAGGTTGTCGTTCTTTATATTCTATGGGTCTGGGACAGTTATTATATCATCAACTGCCATAAGGCAATATGTTTCTTCCCAAAGAAATTGTGCACAACAGGTAGACTAAAACACATTTTTATATCTCCTGATTAAACCTAGAAGAAAAACTGGGAAGTTAATAAACATTCCTCAATTTTTTTGAAATAGCTTAGTTGAGGTATGGATATCTGTAAGTGTTGCAGTGCTACTCCACAAATTCTTGGAATCTGGTGATGTCCATTGAACTAGTTTTTCCTCAGCTATGGAGTTATGTGGATGAGTGACTCTTTGAAACCCTGATCCAAACTTTTAAAAGAAACTCCCTGACAATTCAAGATATAATTTTAATTATAAGATACTCAGCTTTCCTATCACTAGATTAGCTTCATCAGCTGTTTAACACAAGCCTTTTGAGACTCTACCTTCTTTTAACTATGAATAGAATATTGAGAGGGTATCCCACAAGTAGTGATTTATTGGTGATTAAGAGAGAAACCAAAACAGTTAGTCTGCAAAGATTGAGATGCATGATTGGAACAAATGCATTACTCTGGTCTGGATGTCAAGATACGGGGGCATCTAGAACACTAGGACAATGAGGTTGCTGATAAAGATACCGATTCAATCAATCATCAGAAAAGAATAAGGCCATTTATTTCTCATGTAACATGAGTAAATTTGTCTAACTCTTCACAGGACACTCCATTCCACTATAATATTACAAGAATAATTTTGAAGTAGTTGATTCAACCTGCAAACTTATGTGTAGGTTATAGGAGATAGCAGATACTTAGCTGTAAAGCTCTTTCTTATACAAGAGAATGTTTCCTCTCACCTATATTACTATATTACCTATATTAATCTTTGAAAGAGAAAGTTTAAAGCATCAAGTATCATAAAAACTGATCCCAACAACTTAATGGGCATATTAAAGGCTTAAAAATCATAAAGGATTTATGACCAGGTCTTATGACACAAATATTCTATATGTCAAGGTTAACATTGTTCTTTCAATAATCTCACAATGTTTTTATTACTTTTTTATTAAAACATTACTCTGCTTACNGTTTTTATTCATTTTTTATTAAATTATTATTATTATTTTTGTATCATTAGCTTTAGTTAGAGAAACACTTATAAACAGTTCCAATTTTACAGCCATCATAATAAACCTTCTCATTTTTCTTACATTCCAAATCTATTCTAATTAATTAATTTATATTAATTTAATTAACATTTATATTTCTAACAAACATGACCTAGAAAAGTTATTGTAATTATAATAATAACAATAACTATTTTAAGTTAAAGTAGTAACCATTGGTAAATTTTAACTATTATTAAAAAATAATTGCTTCGATAGTACATATTTATTTTTCTTCTTCTCTTTCATCTAAGAAAACAGTGTACTAGACCTCTTTAAAATTAAGGTGGGTAAAATAAAGAAGAAATGGTTACAAACCTCCACAGTTCACTTTTTTTTTACTCAACATAACTTAAATTTATTACTCTACATGCACATGAATTTGAAGAACAGTAATCAAATGTTTAGATTTTACCCACCTTTGATTGAGAATCTCCACCAGCCAGCAGACATCATCAATTCATTCTTCAAAAATAGTAATTAAAAACTAGATCTATTGAAGAGAGCTCAGACCAGTCCTAGTCACACTGGTAATGAGGCCATAACTAATCACCTTATAAGACCTAATATAGATAATTCTAATGTCATCTGAAGAGCTATCTCTTATAATTATAATTTAACTAGCCATAATGTAAATATAAATAGTAATAAAAGCAATACCAAAACGAGGGATTCAGTAGCTGATGTAAATGGCTATGAGAATACATTTGATTACAGTTTTTGTATTCATGTTCAACTAGAATAATAAATTTAAAGTAAACTTTAGAGAATTGTGACCATTTCTCATTAATTTTACCCACCTTTGATTGAGAACCTCCACCAGCCAGCAATCATGTAGAGGTAAACTTAATATGCGGTCTATGGGTCGTAACTCATAACTGGTCTAAAGATAAGCCACATATCTCAATCACATATTTCAAATTAATATTTGAAAATTATAATAAATAAGAGAAAAATAAAGCTCATAAGTTTTGTCTTTAAGTACCTACTTTTTTCTCAATGTACCCGAATAAATCAAGTTAAGGAATTATATTTGACGTTGTGTCTCATAAATTTTTTTGTATCTCTGATAGTAATGAATTTATTTTTTTAAGTTTTTTCACTATTCTCTGATATTTTTTTTTCTAATAACATTTAATGATGAAGCATATTAAGGAAATTATTTTAAAATATAATTGTGAGTGTTGGTCGGACCCTATTATTATTAAAATGAGGAACTGAATTAAGTATTTAGACATTATGTACAAATAATTAAACGAAAACATTTTTTGACCAACCTATATAATAAGTGTAATTTTGTTTTTATTTGAGTGAAAAAGTTTATTTGTGTGATGTTAAACCTCCCGTTTCTTGCATAGGGACGTATTGCACCACTACTCGCATGTTGGATTCTCTCCACTGCTGGATTTACTTAATATTTTTTTTCTTGATTTATTTTTTCTTTCTTTTACTTATTTAAAATTTTTTTAAGACAATTTATAAAGATAAAAATACAATCAAAGTTATAATTAGTTTTAAAAAAAAGTATTTATTATTTTTACAATCATATTTATAATAAACTTAAACTAAAAAAAATATTCTTGGTATTATGCATCCCCTGCATAATTGACCTCTTTTTTCTCTATCCTATGAAATCCTGTGCATTCAACTCCTTGTTAAAGAATAGCAAAAATGTAAGATAACAAAATTCTCTTTGTCTGTAAGCTGCCTGCTCTGTTTTGAGTATGTTTTCTTTAAAAATACAAATTTACTTATGAGAATTTGAACTATGGGCAAATATAGAGCTGAAGCTGTTATAATTTTAACAGGATTTACTCTTAGTCTTTCTATTATAATATGAAAATTTATTGTTTATGATTATGAAGCCATTGAAATTCAACTTGAAAATAATTCCTACTCTATTTTCCTCATCTTTGAAGACCTTTGTAATCTTTTTTTTCCCCAAGAGGTTCTGCATATAATTTTGTCTAAAATATGCTACACTTTTATTAAAATTTAATAAAAAAAATTTATGTTTTAGACCGAATNATATATATTAATTTAGTGTATATTTGTCCAATGCTTGCATTTGACATTTATTCATTTTAAATTATGAAATAAAAATGTGCAACAAATATTTTATGAAGAATTTTGAGAAAAAAAGTAATTCATTACAGAGGAATATAAATGGAAATTCATTTCATTTTCATCCCCCTGAAATGGAAATAAAATTAATACCAATGCTTTTATAAAACTTTAATATTTCATATTTTTATATTTTATAAATCCAATATACTAAATAAAGTTTTTCCTTTTCTAGTTAAACTATGGGCCTGTTACTATTTGCTTATCATCGTTTTCTCGATTTGAGTCAAGTGGTGGTTCTGCCAAATGGATATTGGGTGGTTCTTTTCTGGCAAGATACTACACTGTGTTTGATCTGGAGTATTTTCGTGTTGGTTTTGCTCTTGCCAATCTATAAAGAGGAAGGAAGTCATCATTTTTTCTACTCTACTAAAAATAAGATAATAATTGAACAAAACTTCATGAAATATGTATATTTATGGACTATAAAGTTTATTGTATATTGTACTTTATTTACTGTAGTTGTTAGAGTACAATTTTTGAAAGCCTTCCTTATACCTTAAAAGACCAATGAGCTTCAGAAATTCTGAGATACCAAGAATGAATTGAATGATTTTACTTATAAGAATAATCTAACTATTATCTTCACATCTAGCCATGTGAAAAAGAGAAGCTTTACTAACTAAAAATAAATTATACAGTATAGAATTTCTTGTGATACATTTATACTAGTTTTTTTAGATTGTTTAATTATATTTTATTTGTTTTATACTTTCAAAAAAGTTGTATATAAGTACAAATGCTGAGTATATTTCTTTATTTTTAACTTAAAAATGTTTTGTTTAATGGGTATATTTTTATTTTACATACATTACAGTTATCTGAACTAAGTACAGGCCATAATTGACAAATAATTTTAAGTACTTGTTTTTTTTTCGTAAAAGTTTTATTTTTTACTAAAAATAATAAAACTTTTTCCATATTAGTTTAAGTCTGGGAATACTTAATTCATTAATCAATAGGTTAAAAATAGCTCTCTAAAACTTGTTATGACCAGAAACTCGTCTGAGAATCCAATGTGATTCTACAGCAATTTTTTTTTCTCAGATGTAAATAGAAAATTATTACTGTGTGTAATTTTTTTTGTTTGCCAACTTATGATCAGCCAAAATGTAGTTGATCATTAAATATAGATTTTTTTTATTGCAATGTCTTAAGATTGTACCTTACACTTTTTTACTATCATATTCTAACTGATCATTTTAAGGAAATTTTGAAAGACTTGCAATATGGCAAGACTTGATTAAATATGGCTTGTGTGTGCCTCTAAATGTCTCCTAGCTTTACACAGACAACTTTGCATACAATCTTACTAGTTTAGTTTAGAATTCATAGACTAATCATTAGGAATGAATTTGTGATGAATAATACCTTAAAAATTCTAAAATACACAAAGCCTGGTTTTTCTTCAAATGGCCGCTTTTAGCATCTGGAAAAGCAGCTTAACCGCTAACCATTGCTTACGAGTTTTTATCATATGTGATAATTTTCTAGTAAAATCTCATATCGAAGAATTTTTCTCTAATTTTAACTTCTTAGCTGTTTGCTGAGAAGTAAGTTTATGAGGGATGAGTCTACTACCCTTTTTCATCTTACCCATGAAGAGTAGATGTCAACTAAGAATATCTTTCGACACACCACACTCCTTGGCAAGTTTAGGAGTACTTGTGGGCAAATTTGACTCAATAGCCTCCAATGTTTAGGCTCAACAGCAAGCTAAGGTTAGGGAAAATCTTTCTATGGGATTTTTTCAGAAAATTTGGGAATATAAGGTAGAGAACAGGAAAGTAAAAAGTGGTCTCTGTTACCGAGGGTAGGGGTATATGTGCTTCTGTCAGAAAGTAAAGTTAATTTTTTTTTTTTTTGTGTAGTCAGTCTTGTCATAATAACCATTTTACTACCTTTGTCAGAAATGGTTATTATAATATTGAAATTTTGATTTTTTAGGAATTTATGGAAAGTATTGAGGTCTGAGGAAATTTGGGAGGAAAGGAAGGAGTCAACAGGTTTTGAGGAGTGAAGGTGGTTTGTAATGATGTTTTCTTATGATAATAACAAACTTCTGATACTTGAATCAGGTTCTCAGTAAATGTTTCATCTACTGTGTACAATAGATTGGTATGTTTCCCTCAATGCTTCTTATGGCATTCCACACTGTTTTAGAGGGGGTATTTTTAAAGATGGTTCAGTGAATTTCTGCTAGGAACAAACTCCCTGAGAAAACATTCCACAGCAAAAATATTAAACGTAGAACTGACATCCTCCTCTCTAATAGTTTTCTTACTCACCATAAAAAAAATTGTGAAGTAATTCTTTATTTCCACTTCATAAACTATGCTTCTCCTCCAAAATAATGACCTCATTTTCCATTCTCTTCCTTATATTCTAAAACTTTCCGAAAATATTAAGAAATCTCTCAGAAAACTTTCCCTAACCTTAAGCTTGCTTTTTCCACTAAGAACATTTAAAATCCATTAAACACCTTAAAGAGCCCATTCCCCTCCCTAACAAACAATGTTACTTATCCGCAATAATACCCTTTCTTTTTCCTTTTATTGCCCCTTTTGAAGCAGGCCGCTCTCCCTTTTTTTACTTGCCGCCTCTTACCCCCTATTCTTCCCCCACCAAGGTGTCCTCAAAAAAAAAATTTTTCAAAACCATTCCTTTCAGTCATGAAAATGTGATCTTTGGGACAGAAGGTCCCCTCTCGCCTTCATGCTTTTTTTTTTCCACATAGTTTACTACATTCATACTTTTTATATCATATAAAATTTAGTTATTGCAAATCTATATTATGATATTTTTATTTTCATTTGTATGCTTATGACATTGTATTTCGACAGTCCTGAAGATGGCTTACAATGTAAGCCAAAACGTTAGCCGATAATTTAAAAAATTCACAATTTTTTAAAAATTTGTATTTTTTGGATCTACCTTCACTGAATCCCAACTAAAAAAACCTCTTAAACAATATCTACAGTCAAAAAACTCCATTTAAGACAGATAACGATTAATTCTGTTCTTAAAACATCATATGCAATTAATGGCTAAAAGCATTTAGGCATAGAACTATATTAACTCTTTCTGAAAAGAACAGAACAACTTTTGTTATTATTTGCTGACTTATCTGAAACCTTTTACTACACTATGTATATTTTAATAAAAATAAAAATATGGTATAAGATGATATTCTGATACATGGATATCTTGCGGTAGAATACAATTTGTCTAGATGAATTTAAAGCCGCTTAGGGGAATGACATTGATTAAAGGTGCTAGATATTTTTATAAATAATGAAGATATAGCTTCTTTAAAAACAATCCTCTATGCAGCAGTTATAATTGAAGCACCTCATTGGAGAAGTGTTGTGTCTTAAGTAACAATCCAGTACAAAGAGAAGAAGACTTGTGTCTCCGAACCAATTTCAGTCTACCAGGACCTAATAACCAAAGCTAGGTCATGACTTCCATTGGGAAGCCAGCAGTAGATCAGTCTTCCATCAAACCTTCCTGTTTCAACCTTCATTAACATGAGTATCATCAAATAGTGAGATCACCACAGTAAGAGTTCAATGATTCATTTTTTGTAGTTAGTGTCACATACAATTAATAACCAAGAAGTGCTTGGCAATGACTGACTAGCTTCTCTCCAGTCCAAATGTGAATTTTATAATTTGGTGAAACAGTTGACATACTTTGTGTGTGTATATACATTGTAGGTTTAAAAAAAATTATTCTTTCAATTTGACAATTCTGGTTATACTTCATCTTTTATTTAAACGGTCAAAAAAATTTTCGCGTGAAGTTTTTTTTTTTCTTTGTTTATGTATAGCCTCTAATCGAATTATATTTCGCTAATTATTAAATTCGAGGAAATAATATATATTAATGCATAGGCTTTATTGACGTAATAAAATTAAAGAATTCAATTTTATCCTTAAAATCGATTGATATGATGGCACACCAAATTTTCAGAAAAAACTATTAATTCTTAAAAGCATAATAGCGTGTGTTTTACAAAAATTTTCTTTAAGAAATCTAGCTATTCACGATCCTATTCGCTAATTTTGAAAGAAAAAAAATTAAATTCTTTAACAATCCATTTCACACTCCGTTAGATGAGCAGTTTACGGAAAAAATAATATGTTCCTCCATGAGAATCTAGTGTTTCCTGTACACTGTTATGTTAGCACCCTTCCCATCCAAGCACCCTCTTAGCTCTATTTGCAGGCCATCTCACCCCGATCTTAAAACTGCTTCTAAAAATATACAAGATCATCTCTATGTTATATTAAACAATGAAGCTAAATTTGTTCTAGTTAATTTCCGTTTGCAGGGAGAAAAAGAAAAATTGTGAAATTTAACAATCAACCTTTCTACCCTCAAATTCCTTTCGTTACTAGGGGTCACATCTTGACTCACGACTTATATGGGGCGAACGTACTAAAATTAAAAGACAAGAACTCTTATTCAAATTCGTGAATAGGAACTACAATCTTACAATATAAAACAAACTCGCTATAAAAGACTTTACTAAGACCAATCTTGACATATGTTTCGTAAATAGTAATACAATTCCCGTGACATGGTGTTGAAATCTGAGTTCCTTTCAATCCAAAACCATCAGAATAATCGCTAATACTCCCTATTACGTATCCAATTCCTTCTTTCACCACGATTTTATTATCTCTTTCGTTCAAGATCTCATTCCTTCTCGCTCAACTCTTTTCTACAGTCAACTGTCATACCATCCTGATCCACAAGCACTCACCCTGTCCTCCAACTACAACCCTCCCTTGTGAACTCCTGGTAATCTACGAGTACAAGTATCCTACGCTGTGAACATACTATTTATAAATATTTCTCGAGATGTGGAAGTCTACGTGAACACAATATTTACAAATGTTACTGGAGACCGTGGAAGCCTAGGTGAACAAATTTTAAACTGGCATTTATGAGATAGTAAATAACTATTTATTGTTCAATTATAAAAGTATATTAGTTACTAATATGGCTCACAACAACAGTAATTCTATAGTGCTATGTTTTTCATACTTCTACTCATTGACTGTGTGATACGCAGCTTTCTATAACAATCATTTTAGCGAACTCCAAAAGAATGTAGCTTTTAAGGCTTGTTATCATTATAGATTTTTTTGAAAATTTTCTCATAATGAAATTGTTTTTTTACGTGTTTCTCACGGTGAAATTCTGTTTTTAATGTAACTAAAAGGCTCAGTCTGATAATGAAAATTAATAAGAATGTGTAGTTTTCCGCTATGCCAAGTGCTCGTAAAAGTAGTTTTTTTTTTCTAATATGAATCGTACAGGGAGACAGAAAAAGAACTACCACAGCCGGGAATCGAACCCGGATCCCCCACTTTCCGGCCAGGTGCGCTACCATTACATCACCGAGGGAAATGAGAATAATTTCTATGTCCCGCGCTTCAGTAATAAGTAGTAGTAGTAGTTAAATAATTTTTCTGTTAAGCGGGCGTAATATTTAGTTTAAATGTTCCTTTATTTATCTCAAGTTCCGTTCGTTACTTGGGGTTCCAACTTAACTCACGTCTCGTGATAAAATTAAAAGATAAAGACAGAAACAAAATTAAAAGACTCAACACAGATATCTATAGGTGAAAGACATAATTTAGTAGTGACAGCGAAATTTAACAAATAGGGGTAAAGGTTTGCCTGCACCGTAAATTTTAGTTTTTTTTTATACTAAAAGCTGCAATTCGATATTTTTCGTGATGCTATTCGGTTAATATATGTTAAAATAAAATCTGAATATTGAGCAAAAACAGACGAATACGTGCTAGGATTGCCTGAAATATCTTGTAATAATGGTTTTTAGTGTTGAGGGCGTAACATTTAGTTTAGAGTAATGAAACAACACAGAATAGTTTATTAATAAAATGTATATATATATATATATATACGCAGCACNATATATATATATATATATATATATATATATATATATATATATATATATATATATATATATATATATATATAAATTGAATTGAACGAACTAGTTGTACAATGCATTAAATATAAAGTTCCAAATTGCAGTGAATATAATTGAAAGAAAATTTTGTATTTATTTTTTATTAAGTTTACTTATTTTGATTGGATTTATTTTATTTAGGCAAAACAATGTATCTTGGTGTGTTGCTTGTAAATATTTTCCCGGTTTCAGGGAATGCACGTGATTATAACCATTAAAGGAAGGTATTACTAATTCATATTTTAAGTTGTCGCTGTCTAATAGTTTGTGTAGTTGGTCTTTTGTGTAAAATGAGTAAGGCCCGTGAATCATTTCTTAGCAGAAATACTTTGGCTTGTGTTGCTCAAGGTATTATTGGTTTATATACAACTGTGGATTTAAGAAATGACTCTTATGTTTCTGGAAAAGTGGATCAAGTCGATGGGTAAATATTATTTAAGAGCTATTTTACTTCAAATTTATGATTTACATTCATAGTTTCGTAATCCAATCTTTTCTTTTAGATTCATGAATGTTCTTGTTTCTGATGCGATTTATACCGATGCCTGTGGAAACGAATTTTTTTTTGACTTATTCTTCGTCAAACAGAGAAATGTAAGATATATTCATATCCCGAATGAAGTAAGTACTAATTCGTCCTTCTAGAATTTATAACTATTGAGGTTATATGACCTATATTTACAGTCCCTTGTCAGCTATTTAGGTGTATGGTATGACAAGGCTCTCCCCAAACATGAAGTGTATTATTGAGGAGATGTTTATTAATGGTGTCAGTTATCATTCTTATAGACACATTTTCTTTTTATTCAGTCCTTGATAAATTTCATGTCTATCTTCATCACTCATTTATCTTGAACACTAACCCCCAAGGCCAAAAATTTGATTACATCTTGCTTATGCAATTAATATAAAACCATGATAAATTATTTATTTGTTAGAGCACAAATTTTAAGGTACAACCTATATAGTAGTTCTTATATTAGCTGTGTGAAACTTAATCAAGGGTTCCTGTCAGCACCCCTCTGCAGACAATTTAGCTACTGTAAAGTGTTTCCTAGCCATATGCCTAAGTGTTTTATTAACAATAAGTGCTCCATGTCTTTAGACATAGAACATTTACAGTTGAGTGATTATGATTGTATTGGATTTGATTTGGACAACACCATATGTGAGTACAGAATCAAACCTATGGTTGAAATGGAGTATTATGCAATGTCTAACTATCTAGTTAAAAAAAAAGGCTATAATGGGAATGCTTTTCCACCACTAACCCCAACAGACATTGATTTCATGCAACGTGGATTGCTTTTAGATTTTGAAAAAGGGAATGTTTTAAAATTATATGAAGATGGATCAATATACAAAGCTAGTCATGGAACAAAAGAATTATCAGATTCTGATATTAAGATAATTTATGGAGAATCTAAAAGATTTAAGTATAGTGATACATTGTGTTGTGATATTACCTGTTCTTGGAAAGACAATCTCAAATCAGAATTTCGTTTAATTCTTGACTTTTTCGATTTGCCAGCATCACTAATATTTGCTAAAGCAGTTGATAATGTTGATCTTTCTAGTTATACAAATGAATACTATTCAGTTGGTCAAGATATTCTTTCCACCTTAGTATACATGTATAATCGAGATAACTTCAGTACCGGTGAAAGTGAATACTTTAGAAAATTAAAGGCTGAGCCTGAGAAATATATTAACAAATGTTCTCAAGATTTTCAAAATTGGTTACAAACAGTTGCTGAGGTAAAAAAATTATTTTTGGTAACTGGCTCAAACTGTGACTATGCTAATTTTACAGCCTCCTATTGTCTTGGAGAAAACTGGAAAGAGTTATTTGACATAGTTGTTTTTTATGCCAGAAAACCCGGATTCTTCCATTTAGAGCGACCTTTCTTCAACATTATAGATTCTAAAGAGTGTTCTGAAGTTAGTAATTCTTTGTTGGAATGTGGAAATGTTTATAGTCAAGGAAATTGGATTGGTCTTAAAGATTGTTTGGCGAGAGATTTGTCTTCCAAAGACCCTAAATTTCTATACATTGGTGATAATGTTGTAGAAGACATATTTTCTTTACATAAATTTTGTGATACTGTAGCCATAAGTGAAGAACTGTCAGTAGAAAGGTTGTGGACAACTAATAATAGCAATTCTTCAAGAGACTATTTAATATCCAAACAGTGGGGATCTTTTTTTATTGACAACTGTTCTAAGAAAAATACATTATGGGGAAAAGTAATTAGTAACTGTTCAAAAAGTTGTCTTCCTTCTGTTAACGCTTTGGTCATGCTGCCATTTTAATGATTTCATATATTTTTTTATGATTATATATACATATA
>KZ807178.1:343987-367495 GCA_000696205.2 Oncopeltus fasciatus | reverse complement strand
TTTTATTCTATTCCCTCTCATTAATTGTTTAAAATTTATGTGGGTTAATAAACCACAACCAAATAAATATTTATAATTAACTAATCTATTTTAATAAATATTTAAAAGTAATTAACTACTGTTAATTATTAATAATATTAATTGATGTCTCATAAATACATCATAATACAGAATTTTTTTTTAAATTTTGCTTGTTTAAAAATTTATTTTACATTATGTAAATTGGTCCACTGTTTGTAATCTGGAGAAGTGAGCCACCAAATATTACTCCAAAATTTATTATTAAAAATAAGTATTAATAAAAAATAATTCTCAATTATTATTAGTTCTCTGGTGTGGTACCACCGGTATGGGTTTCCATAAAAGTAATTGCTTTCAGTCTCCCTTCTACTAGTACTGCCAAATTATTTCTCACACCTGTCATGGCAGGGTTAAGATCTACGCAGTGCAGAGTTACGTCTGGCGGGTGATCAGGAAAAGCAGGTTCGAATTGCACCATGTCAAGAACTTATTTTCTTTGGAACATATTAGTTTTAATCTATTTTATAACAAAAAGTGATTTTGAAGGAAGGTATTTGCAAATATAACTACAAAATAAGTGCTTCCTCCACTCTGCTATCCCATCTAGTTAAATAATTTTTACAGATTTTGTTATCTCCATCTTGTTATTAAACTTCCTGATTTAGTTTTATCTATATCCATTGTCAATGAAACATTGGAAAGCTGCTTAGATTACACAACTCCAGTGTGACAGACTTTTATGTTATTTTTTACATATTTCTATTAAAGAATGGTCTCAAAGGAACTAAAAAAAAAAAATTATAAAAACTATCAATTCCTTTTAACACTCTATATACAAAAATTAAAAAGATTTGCAAAAAGAAAATCCTGTCAAAACATTAATTAGGTAAATTGAATACATAACACAAAATAATCTTGAATATCAGACTTTCCTTAGTGATATAGTGGGATACAAAGCCCATCACAAGATGAGCTGCTAAAAATATAGTCTGTTAAAATTTGTGTGTGTATANAAAATTAAAGTAAATAACAAGAATCGTCTAAATAGCTAGACAATGTCAGCTCCTTCAAGCATAAGATGATGTATTCGTCTTTCTTGGAGGTTAGACTCTCTCTACACTTGTGTACCTCTCGCCCCCTCACTTCAGCTAATGCCTACATACTGAAAAAATCTCTTCCAATTGTCTCCAAATGCTAAGTAACTTCTTACTTTCTTATTTAAGATTTTATTTTTTTCCTTTAGCAGTTTAAAGTATCAATATTTTCTTGATATCAATTGACAAATTTTGCTTTACGAAATTAATGATTAACGGCGGTTCATGAAATTACAGGATTTGCAGATTTCCACATAGAGGTGAAGCTGAAGTCTCGAACCAGACGAGATTCATTCCCTTTGAATTTACAGTGGGAAGAGCTCTGGACCCTGTTTTTGAAACCAAAGAAACGACCAACAATCCCCCAGAAACTATAATTTTGGTTCAATTATACTTTTATTAGCAATAAGAAATCTTCATAAATAATTGCTTGATTTTTTAAAATAAGAGCACTGTTTTGAAATAGGGCACATTTTATTTTTGGATAATATATTACTGAAAGTTTTTCTTTTGTGGCATAATAATTCCAAACGTGAATGATCCATTAATCCCCTCAGAGGAGTTTTTGAACTTTAAAATTGCACTAATAGCAAATTGCTACACCTATTGAACTGGTATCCATGTTAATTTAACAAACGCCTGAAGCTTAAATTTTTTTAAAGATAGTTTTTCCAATTTTGATTCTGTAAAGATAGTTTGTGGCAAATGTCATTATGGAATGTTTTTGCATATATATATATATTTTTTTTTTTTTCCCATGATAAATGGAATTAAGACGTAATAGTAGTGTCAGAGATAAAATTCGTTGTGGGTTTTTTGTTTAAATAATACCGTTAAAAATCGTTTTTATCTCAAAGGAAATTGCGTTTAGTTTAATTCATTTTGTTTAATATTTTGAAGTGTCTATAATGAATCATATTTAGAAAAATGCACAGTAAAATGCTTTATTAAATGTGTGAAAAAATAAACTATTGCTAAATTATTTAATATTTTTCTTTTTTCAGTAGGGGTCCAAATGCTTTATGGAGTACCTTTATTATAGGCAATAAATATTTAGTCTTAATGGAATCATCTGCTTCTTAGTATAAAATATTTTCAGTTATAATGTTTCTTTTTTCAGTTCTCTATGTTGGAAAGGGGATTGGAAATTTGAACTTCATACAGAACAGCCATTGGTGTTACGGATGATAAGGGTGTTGAGGTTGGACTCCATTTCTATGGTGTTTTCGATGGGGGTGGTGTTGGAGGTCATTGGAAATATCGGGAGCTAGGTTATTACTAATATACAGATTATTTATTTGCTTGCAAAGGATAGATTTAGATTTAACTGAATATGACATTAGTTTCAGTGTTGTGGATTGATAATTTCCTCTAATATATAAATTGTAAAATAATGAGTAGCTTGTTCATTTATCCATTTATTTGATAAATCAGCATATATTTCATATTTTTCTTATAGAAATAAATAAATTAACTTGTAAGACAAATTATATTCTGTTATCAGATTTGAGTGACTCCTTTTTCTAGTAGTAGACTGCTACTTTTTTATATATATTTATAAAACTTAAAATTTCTTGTACATAAGAAACACACACACACACACATATATGTAACAAATCTATAAATGTGTTCCATTATTTCCTCAAGGCTTAAAAAACAAAAATATTATATACAGTGAGTTCTAAGCTTTAACTTTGACTGAAATCAAAATTAAATAAATTTTAATAGTTTTCTTAAAAAATGAACTTTTTTACTTTTATTTCAGGACAAAGAGAGAGAGAAATAAACTTCATTTTATTTTATTTCATGAGTGAATTTAACTCAGAAGTTCAAAGGTTTGAACAAACTTCAACTAAGAGATACGCCTATATACAATGTGTTATTTATTTATAGTCCTGCTTGTACTACATATATTGACAAAAAGGAAGATAGTTCATTATGAACTGAATCTGTGAAAGATGCTTGATTTCTTAACTCCTGTAACTGGGTGCATATGGCATATTCACTGGGAGTTATTAAAATGGTAATTAATTAGTCCATTGTCTTATTTTTTTGTCTCATAAAATAAAATACCATAATATACTTTACTGTAAATGACTATTAAGGATGAAGATAAAAAGAAAAAAAAAATGTAAAACGATATTTATTACTGTTGTTGGTTAATTTAAAATATACAAATTTGATGATAAATATGTATCACTAATGCACATGTAACTTTATTGTGCATGTGCTACATGTACTTAATCTTTCTATTACATAAGGTTACATCTACCAGTCAGGTTTAATATCAGTGTAGCTATCCTAAGCACCTCTCTCATTGAGCTCTATTACTTATTATGGTTACATACATTACAAGATTTTTTTTTCTTTTACAATTAATAAATTGATACAAACAGAAAAACATTATACATCTAGTACCTATTTTATAATATAAGCATTAATTATGCATTAAAAAATTATTCCAAACATTAAACATCTAGTACCTATATTACAATATGCTACAATTGTATTATATTTTTTGTTTTTAGAAAATATTACTAAAATAAGACAAAACATATAAATTAAAATAATCACAGTAAAAAAATAAAATATATAAATCATGCCTCAGGGGTTTTTCGATTGTGCTGCCATAACGAGTTACAGTGAGATTATCAATCAGTTCTGAATTGTACTCATAACAGTGAAGGCATGGGATTTTTTATTTATAATAAAGCTGTTGACATTATCTTCATTTACAGTACCTCAAAAATTCTCTAAAGTCTCTAAATAAATTACTATTCTGGTTTTCTTTAAAATGAGTGTTTAGATACTTTTTTTTTTTTTTTTTTTTTTTTTTTTTTTTTTTAAATAAAAACTGAGTTTATTTTATATTCTTTCAAAGGTATGATCTAAAGTTTTTCTTTTTTTTTCTTTTTTTTTTTTTTTTTACAATGACCCCAAATTACCATAATTTATTAAATTTATCTTGAACTAAAACCTGGTCACCTTCAACAAAAATCTCGTCATATTCAATGTTGATTGTAATAAAC
Organism: Oncopeltus fasciatus; assembly: GCA_000696205.2. NCBI lineage: Eukaryota > Metazoa > Arthropoda > Insecta > Hemiptera > Lygaeidae > Oncopeltus > Oncopeltus fasciatus. The sequence continues at coordinate 363,351 of KZ807178.1, read as the reverse complement.
TCTTTAATTTTCTTTGTTATATACTTAAGAATCACAAATAATTATTGGTAATAGATGGTGATCGTCAATTGGTAATTTTGTTCAGAGAAATCTCCTTTGGAGGAACTGGGATCGAGAGTATTTGAGTCCTGCAATGGCAGAGTTTCTATAATTTAATACTTAATAATAAGTACAGTTCTATATCATCATTTTCTTAACATTTTTTCAACATGGATTTCACCACACCAGCCTTTTCAGCTTCTTGGGCAATAAGGGCTAGAGGTAGTTATATTAAAATTCCATCCCACTTTATTGAAAGAGATAATTGGAATTTCATGAGGAAGCAAAGGCTCTCCCAATATGTGTTTCATGGAGCAGGTGCAGAATTCACTTTCTATGAACAGGGTGAATAATCACCCTATCATCAAGTTAAGGTAATCCATTTTCAACTGTATTTTACAATATTGACTAAGGTCCTCTAGCTCATGATACGATTTGTGTCACCCTTCTATATAATATTTCAAAATTACACTTAGATTTTTCAAATGAGTACCGAAGCAATCAAATTCAACTCCCACTGTATGTATCACATCCCTCATTGATTCTTTATCTTCAATATATTTTTTCAAGAAATTTCTAGAAAGCAAGTCAATCATCATTGATTTGCCTGGCAAATATTTCAAATTAAATTTAAAGGGTAAGAATTTTAACCTTACACGTTTAAGCCTTTTATTTTTTATTGACTTTTAAAAATGATTGAAGTCAAAGGGGCATGGTCAGTATGCTAGCAAGACTATATACATAATTGTGGAATTTAGGAACTTCGAATTCTTTCTCGATTGAGCATACTCCCGCTCATGAGAGATGAAAGCCCTGCGACATACAAAATTGGCTTCACTTCTGCAATGGACATTTACTTGGATTAATAATTTTTTTAATTGGATCAAAACAAGCAAGCAAAGAAAATACTATTTAAATATTATTAAATACTAAATTAAAAATTTTCTTCGATTAGACAAAATATAGCCAGTTCAAAGCCAGGCAGAATATTTTTTTTTTTTTTTTTCAACAAAAATGTCAATGATACAACTCTGAAAAATGAATGAAAATTAATCATGCCTAATATTTTCTGCGAATCCTTGACAATTTCTTGGGGGTTTCAAATTCAAGATGAATTCAATTCCCTCTTGATCCACTTTATAAATCTTTTTTGTTGATATTAATCCCTCTCTCAAATAGGGGTTATGTGTTCTGACACAGAATTAATTTTTCATATTCATTTTGAAGTTAATTTACTAGAACTTTTTGTGACACCAGGATTTGATAGTGTTTGATCCAACTTCTTTGTAAATGTCCTTAAAATATTTTATTTTAATAAAATTTATACTTCAAAGTAAAATTTTATTGAAAATTTCACAATAAAATATTACTAATCCCAGTCATCTGTTATTGAAGAGTACGAATATTCTGCTTTGTTGTGTATTACTAATTTTTCATTTACAAAATAAAAGGTCTCTGACCTTGTTTCATATGGGCAAGATGTCATTTCTTTAACTGAAAATTAAAAGATGAAACTTTGATTATTATATTAAAGCTTTATTGTGAGTTACTAAAAGATAATTTCTGTTCATCCCTTTAAGTCTTGGTTTTATTTTTTACTTAAGTAAAATTTATATACCAGGATTTAAATAAAATTTATTCTCTTTTTTTAAATTTTTTTATTATGGTATATTATCCCATGTAAATTTTAAACGATTAAATGCTAGGGAATAGAATAAAAAATGTAACAGTTCCAGCCAGGGCACGAACTTGGATCTCCTGCTATTCGGGTAAGTTTTATTGTATATTTATTCTATTCCCTAGCATTTAATCATTTAAAATATATGTGGTATAATATACCACAATAAAAAAATAAATTATAAAATTAAAGTAAATAACAAGAATCGTCTAAATAGCTAGACAATGTCAGCTCCTTCGAGCATAAGACGATGTATTCGTCTTTCTCGGAGGTTAGACTCTCTCTACACTTGTGTACCTCTCGCCCCCTCACTTCAGCTAATGCCTACATACTGAAAAAATCTCTTCCAATTGTCTCCAAATNTTGTATATTTATTCTATTCCCTAGCATTTAATCATTTAAAATATATGTGGTATAATATACCACAATAAAAAATATTTATAAAATTAAAGTAAATAACAAGAATCGTCTAAATAGCTAGACAATGTCAGCTCCTTCAAGCATAAGATGATGTATTCGTCTTTCTTGGAGGTTAGACTCTCTCTACACTTGTGTACCTCTCGCCCCCTCACTTCAGCTAATGCCTACATACTGAAAAAATCTCTTCCAATTGTCTCCAAATGCTAAGTAACTTCTTACTTTCTTATTTAAGATTTTATTTTTTTCCTTTAGCAGTTTAAAGTATCAATATTTTCTTGATATCAATTGACAAATTTTGCTTTACGAAATTAATGATTAACGGCGGTTCATGAAATTACAGGATTTGCAGATTTCCACATAGAGGTGAAGCTGAAGTCTCGAACCAGACGAGATTCATTCCCTTTGAATTTACAGTGGGAAGAGCTCTGGACCCTGTTTTTGAAACCAAAGAAACGACCAACAATCCCCCAGAAACTATAATTTTGGTTCAATTATACTTTTATTAGCAATAAGAAATCTTCATAAATAATTGCTTGATTTTTTAAAATAAGAGCACTGTTTTGAAATAGGGCACATTTTATTTTTGGATAATATATTACTGAAAGTTTTTCTTTTGTGGCATAATAATTCCAAACGTGAATGATCCATTAATCCCCTCAGAGGAGTTTTTGAACTTTAAAATTGCACTAATAGCAAATTGCTACACCTATTGAACTGGTATCCATGTTAATTTAACAAACGCCTGAAGCTTAAATTTTTTTAAAGATAGTTTTTCCAATTTTGATTCTGTAAAGATAGTTTGTGGCAAATGTCATTATGGAATGTTTTTGCATATATATATATATTTTTTTTTTTTTCCCATGATAAATGGAATTAAGACGTAATAGTAGTGTCAGAGATAAAATTCGTTGTGGGTTTTTTGTTTAAATAATACCGTTAAAAATCGTTTTTATCTCAAAGGAAATTGCGTTTAGTTTAATTCATTTTGTTTAATATTTTGAAGTGTCTATAATGAATCATATTTAGAAAAATGCACAGTAAAATGCTTTATTAAATGTGTGAAAAAATAAACTATTGCTAAATTATTTAATATTTTTCTTTTTTCAGTAGGGGTCCAAATGCTTTATGGAGTACCTTTATTATAGGCAATAAATATTTAGTCTTAATGGAATCATCTGCTTCTTAGTATAAAATATTTTCAGTTATAATGTTTCTTTTTTCAGTTCTCTATGTTGGAAAGGGGATTGGAAATTTGAACTTCATACAGAACAGCCATTGGTGTTACGGATGATAAGGGTGTTGAGGTTGGACTCCATTTCTATGGTGTTTTCGATGGGGGTGGTGTTGGAGGTCATTGGAAATATCGGGAGCTAGGTTATTTCCCCTAGCCAGAACGTTAATCTGGTTATAGTAATTTGGTAAAGGAGGTGATGATGCCTAAGGTACAACACAGGGAGAAGGACACGAGTTAAGTGGTGTGGTCTTGCATTGTTGTACAGTGTTTGTCAACAATTTGGAGAGCTTTGTCAATTGTTATATTAGTGAAGAGATTTTTTGGTGCCTAGGAAACAAAGAATGTAACCTTTTGGGTTATCCCTATTTTGCTATGGATTCAAGTTGATCTCAAAGATCAAAAGAGTTTTTTGTCATACAGGTTTTTTTGGCTAAGAATATTTAGGGATGGAAGGAGAAATTTACTAAGTTTGGATGAAGGAGAGTTAATATTGAATTTTTGGGAAAACGTAACATCTTGGTGTTACAAACCTACTACAACAGAGACCCCACACCAGCACTTATACAACGCACATTGATAAATACACATATTATAAACTTATTTCTTATAAATCTTAAAGACCTAGATGTTCTGTGGAAAAATGTTGCAGGATATCGGCCATTCTTGGAAACTCATATCAACGGAATTTTGCTCGGAATGCAATCCTGCTGTCATAGCTTTCCAGATAGAGCTGACAAGCCCACTAGTGCATTCCATGCATAATCAGTATCAGTCGTTGAAGCTTCATTACTCAAAGAATTAGTTATAAAGGTTTTTCTTTTAAAGGGGCCTGGTTGATTCACGGTTCGCCTAATCTGCCATTTAGAGCATGCTCACGCCTTCTATGTGAACCTTGAAGACTTCAAGTCTGTTGAAGAATATTTCCAGGCACTACTGGCTTTACTCTGTCTCGTATAATAATAATACCTTCTGTATATGACCCCTAAGTTTTCTGTCAGCTCAGTCCCTTTCTTCTATCCAAGACACACCATTTTACACGCATCTTTACATTGATAAAGCGTCATTGAACGCACACATCAAAATTTCTTTAACTGTCTCAACCCTCTTCTCCCTTGTGCGAGCCCAGTTCTGGGTTATTAGGAATAAAGCGCCAGGGTGGTTCATGGGATCTATTTGGGTTTCACACTCCAAGTGCTATGGGTTCAAATGCTTGTTGATAAATAATAGCATGTCAAGAGCCATGGATGTTTAAAATGGGATGGAAACCTGTATATAGCTACCCCCTCTATGACCCCGAGTGGCTGAAAGGGAGCTTAACACTCGGAGAAAAAAAAAAAAAAAAAAAAGAGCAGGATGCTTGACATGCTGCGTTTACTCTGAAAACGGTGATACACCTTTTAGGGGCATTCTGAATTCTTTAATAATTTTACTATTCAGAAATGTGGCTTTAGAAACGTTAAGCTTTATAAACATTTAACACCAAAAATTATTGATTGGAAACTGATTTCTCCACTAACTCCAAACATTGATGGATATTAGAGTAAGAACACAGTGAATAGACAGCTTGTGCCTTTATTTGAAAAGTTACTGCTTTTTCGAAGATCTTAAAAATTCTCGCTCGCTATTAAGACATAAATAAGATTTAGTGGTCTTTGACTTCCTGACGACCAGAAATGTTTTGATTACATTCAACTCTCATCCATTCAGTTCACTGGTGAAGAGGGCCCCCGCTAGGTCTCTCAGCCAGGTTGCGTCTAGACCAACAGCTTAGACAGACGTGCTGTCTGTTCTAGTTGGCAACACAACTATCCTTATCAACTGCTGCAAAAGTCTAAGGGATCACTAAACACTTAAGTGTTATTTATTTGTTGTGCTTTTTTTGTTATATATGTATATATATTTTTTTTGTGCCGTAGTTCACAAATTTTACTTGTTAGTTGCACATTTGCTGGTGCTGAATCTTGCCTTTACTTTGTCTTACATGAACCAGTGATCGCTGCTCTGGTTACCCATAAATTAACTTAAAAATTTATCTGAGATAAATTTAGATTGGCGGAATGTTTATTTGAGTAGACCTGTAATATTTTTTCCTGGTTTTTCGTGCAAAAATATTTTATAATTTGGTGTGTGCGCCCAAGCCTTCATTCCCACAATGGTGCACTTCATCGTCTCCATGCTTGGAGCAGTTCAACCCCCTCGCGTTATGTTCTATTAATCACATCATGGAATCAGCCACCAGCTAAGCAAATGTGCCACCAGCATGAGACATTTTTTCATCTATTTATTTATTTTCTTCTCATTATATATTTTTACGTATTACTAATTCCCTATCAATTTTACGCCCCTTCAAAGAATCTATATGAATATAGATAAACTTAACATGGGTTTGATTTATGTTTTGTAGCCATTCCAATCTGATTTTATTTAATCATTTGGGTATTAATATAATATATCTTTAATATGGTAAATGATTACCATATATTTATATTTCTCGTTAAACATATGAATGTTTAACGAAAATGGAGAATCTTGTTAGTTCACTTTTCCTAAGAGTGACTACTTCTAATAGAAATCTATTGCAGAAAGTTACAAACCATAACATTTTAATAGAAGAAGTGTCAGGCATTTTCTCTATTTTTCTCGCACTATTATTGCATTAAAAAAATTATTGATTCTTTGATTCTCCATCAGTTAAGATATTTCCATTTAATGAATTATATGAACCAAATTGGTTTTGACAGTGATTGTTCCTACTTTTATCTGCCAAAACTGAACAATTTATTCTAGGTATAGTGTTCGCTCGCCGCATATGTTCTTAAATTTACTCTGCACTGAAATTTATGGCGCTTCAGTAATCAATTTTGATGAAACTTTCTGACTGTTACTATGCTAATTAATCAGGAGGTCGGATGTTACAAACATATTTGGGAGTAAAAGTGCGGTATTTTCCAAAAATGCTGAACCTCCACTTTTCTTTATACTCGAGTTGCTAAACCTTCTGTTCCCTCTATTATTTGCTTATTGCATTTAGTAAAGCCCCCCCCCCCCCCACGCATGAATACGAGGAAAAAAGTTGATCAAACTAATATGCTTACTCATTTCTGAAGAAAGGTTTGGAATTTCATATATATGATCCCAAGTGTTCACACTGTTTGGGATGCAGAAACCAAATGTAAAATCAAATATTTTGAGCAGTTTGTCTTTAAAGAAATGCATTTCTATCATCCTAAACTTCTTTATTTCCTGGTTTCCTATCTTGAATTCAACTCTGTAACACAAAACAGGAAATGATTAGGAGAATAAGTCCAGTTTTATACTGCTTCTCACGACTTACTCAATTTTCAGTAATAATTATATAATATCTGAAAATATAGAAATAGTGAAATAACATTGTACATATGGTAACATTCGCCATATTTTGACTATAATAATTTTAAAATATATAAATTTGTTAATTATAAATGATATTTTTAGCTACCATCTAAGTTTATTGGCTTAGAATCTAATTTCAAAATACATTTTATTTCCTTGAATTCTTTAAGGAATTAGGAGCCGATAACAGGAAGGGAATTTTTTTATTTAATTATAAGACATCCAAAGGTATAAAGAAAATCCAAATAATCCTCATTTTCTAATTGCTTCTTATTGAATCATTTTAAAGTAGCACACTGAAACTATTAACTTAAACAATTTATGTGCTATAAGGGGAACAAATTTGGCTTACGTTGCGCCTAGGGGAGACTTGGTCAGGAAATCTGGAGGGAAATCATATCTAACGATGCTTCTAGTGCCATTTCTATCTGCTACAGCATCTTCAAGTGAAGGCTCAGTCAGCTCGTTAATGCTGATTTCACTGTTCTCTTTGTCTGGATACTCTTTGCACAGGGCATCTTCGTCACCTGGAATGAGATCATCTCACATCAGCCTGGCCCTTTTGGGAAGTTATTTAAAAGAAAGTGTCAAAGATAGAGGCACACAAAACGACCAAGTAGTAGAGAATTGCATGAAAAATATTGTCAGGTGACAATTAGCATAATTATTGAAATTTATATGTCTGTAAAGCTTTTTCTGGAAGCATATGTCGTACTCTAGAGAAAGTGACCCCCACTAGACTGAAGATCTTAGCTTGGCTATAGTCCGAGCCGATGGGCTGGCAGGGAAGCACGAATACTTCATGCCGACTCGTACATCTACAGTTAAATTATGTAGATACTGTTCAAACGGCCCATCATATCCTATTCGAATAACCTCAATATTTCCTGTGAACTGTACCATTCATTTTAGAATATTTTGGCAGGATGTAGATGTTACGTATGGTGTGAATCGAACTTTATATCGATAAAATTCTTTCTAACCCGATTTCACATATATCTTCCTCTCCTATGAAAGCTAGGCCCTAACAGGGAAAGGCCTGTCAACCTTTTATACTCATTAAAAAAAAAAAAAATCACCCTGATATAAATTTAAAATCTATTTTCACATTGCTTTACATTCTTCCCAGCGGGAAGTATTAAATTCAATGCAAAATACAAACGATTCATTTATTTTTCGGCATTTCCTAATCTCTTTCACAACAATAAGGCGGAAAAGAATCAATTAACATATTTTATACAGTAAACTGGACCGGCTTTGTTATATAAAACATTCAACCTTTTGCAAAGAAAAGCCTAAATACAAAATTTGATTTTATATTTTTAAGCAGCCCCGCAAATTTTGTATAATGTTGAAGTAAACTGTTAAAGTACAATGATGTATATACTATTAAACTATATATGATATTTATAATATTAAACTATATTCATCGCATATTAATGGCTTTTCCAATATATTTACTGTTACAAAGAAGATATTTTTGGGAACAAAAGGTTTATTAATATAGTGGGGATTAACCGGAAGATGCTTCAGATTAAAAACTTTCAAACAATTAATGAGAGGGAACAGAATAAAAAAATCTATCTGTCCTCGCCTGGAATCGAACCTGGATCTCCTGCTATCCGGGCCGGTGGGTTAAGCCGTTACATTTTTTTTTTTTTTTCCTGACCCCCTAGAGAAAAGTGGGAATAGGGAGTCACCTACTGTACCCCGAAGGGTCAGAGGGTGGAGAGGGAAGTGACCTGATATTGCCTTTTAGCATCTAAGCCGTTACACCACAAGGACTAGCTAGATATCTCATTCAATTCCCTCTACACTAGCGAGAGCCTAACTTACGAGAAAGACGAGAACTTCGTCTTAAACTTGAATTAGCTGACATTGTCATACATTTTGTCGGCTCTCGTCATTTACTTTTATTAAATTTTAATTTATAAATATTTTATTTGGCTGTGGTTTTTTATCCCACGTAAATTTTAAAAAATTAATGAGAGGGAACAGAATTGTTTAAAATTTACGTGGGATAAAAAACCACAACCAAATAAAATATTTATAAATTAAAATTTAATAAAGTAAATGACGAGAGTCGACAAAATGTATGACAATGTCAGCTCCTTCGAGTTTAAGACGAAGTTCTCGTCTTTCTCGTAAGTTAGGCTCTCGCTAGTGTAGAGGGAATTTAATGAGATATCTAGTGAGTCCTTGTGGTGTAACGGCTTAGCACACCGGCTCGGATAGCAGGAGATCCAGGTTCGATTCCTGGCGAGGACAGATAGATTTTTTTATTCTGTTCCCTCTCATTAATTGTCTAAAATTTACGTGGGATAAAAAACCACAACCAATATTTATAAATTAAAAACTTTCGTGTGTTTAGGCCAAAGTAGTTGGTACGTAGGTACTATTATTGTACGAACATAAGTTTTAGTAATCAGAAAAATCCCGTTTGCTATAGGGTATAGCCTTAAACTAGCCACTTTATTAAGAACTTGAGGTTTTTGAAAAATATCAACGGATCTTCACCGATTCTACATCGGAGAAGCTTAAAAATATTGAAGTTACTAGGGATGGGCAACGGCATCAAGGTCAAGAAGTTGCAAGTGGATAGTCGAAGACAAGATAATTTACTCCTAAGAGAGGAAGTAATTGAAATAGGGGACATTTTTTTTTTTTGTTTAGACATAGTTACACAGGACTTGAGGTTCCACAGGGTCGTTAAAAAAAACATTGCCAGTAGGATTAAAAAGGAATTTTTTATGTTCAAATGGAGAGTTTTTTGGGTTTTTTTACCGAAGATATTATTATTTGATTTTTTTTTTGGGGGGGGGGGGGGGTAAGGAACTTTTTTTTATGGATGGGAATGTAACTCCAGGTGTTTTCCAGAAGCATGTTCTTCCCTATAGGTAAAAGTCATGGAAAACTACAACCCAGGACACAAATAGGCTCCGGACCTTTGCAAAGGATAACTGGAGCCCTTCAGAGGATAGCCCTGACGAGGCGGAAAAGGCTTGGCATCACATTACTGTAGGGTCCTGAAGATTTACGAGGCAGGGTAAGTAAAGAAAGTCCTATTACCGAGAGAGAGAGAGAGAGAGAGTGGAAGAAATTTAAAAAAATGCGATAGTACAAACTCCACTTCTCATATTGAATATAATGTGTTCCCAACCTAACCAATAAATTGTGTTACAAATTAGTGTTTTACATTTAACTACTTGGTTTTACCTGTTGTAGATCTTAAATCAAGGAGAATCGCACCAGTTTTCATTTCTCTTATGGTAAACCTTGTGATTTCAATACCGTAGATATTAGCGCTTTCCGGGCATAAAAAAGCTGTAAATAATACCAGAAAAAAAATTACCAAAAATACTGTAGTTAGTGGTGTACATCACACTAGTATTTATTATTTCATTTTTACGCACAAATTAGTTGATATAAATTTATAGTAAACATACATTAATGACCAAACTACAAAAAAAAAAAAAAGTCATACTTTTATTTCTGATATGACACTAATCTGTAATCACACTTATTTTTTTTTTTATATGTCAAAAAATACACAATGAAGTTTTGCCTCAAGTTTATGTATTTTTAGACTTTTGGTCACAATATTATTGACCGACACACGTACAAACAAAAAGACCAATTTCAATAAAGGCTTCTCTTTTTTTTTTTTTTTTTTTTTTAATTTAGGGTGTATCTTAACATAAATATTATGTCATACCTTCCATTGTCCGTCTTCATTGGTTTGCAGAAACCAACGAAGACAACAGTTCTATATTCATTGGTGGTGGAAATAACCTTTTAGATTATTTACATTAAAATTATGACTCGTCATTTAGAACAGATTTTATGCTGATCGTAACACTTTCCTACCTTCGGTATAAGATCTTAAACTCTTCAATAAAATTTTATCAAATTAAAATCTATATTTTAAAAATTTAATTCATTACAATACATGCAATTTAAACAATTATGTACAATTGGTTTCCTAATGTCCGATTAAATCATCATGAGTGAAAACAAATCATTTTAAGCAATTTGTTAATTAATTTATCCGTTAGTTCCAAAATCAGAAATTAGTTTTTTGGGACGTATTTTTTTTTAATATGTTAAATATTTGGTTTCAGCTGTTGCCGTGTTTTCAACATCTTAGATAAATTCGAAATAGATGATTTTGCAGTTTATTTATTCACTATAAGGAAATTAATTGTATAATCCTTGGTTAATAAAAGTTACCTTTCAGTCATTGAACCTTTACGTCAGAGCTGAAACCTATTTCATTTTGGTTCCACGATTTTCAATAAAAATGAATAAAAAAACATTCATCATTAATTTTAGCAAATTTTCTGTGGGTAAATCAAGCCATTCACATTGGTAGCATAACTTTTAAAAAATTTCAACGATCTTTACTGATCCAATGCTGTTTATACATATAATATATAGAGGCATTTGCAGGTGGAGGTCGGGGAATGTGGCAGTGCCCGTCCCGGACGAGGTCGGGTTAAGTTACAATTGAGTAACTTAATTGATATTACAAAAAACTCGAATCAAACTTAATTCTAGGGAAGAGTTGGTTTGCAACTGCAAGGGTTGTGGACGATGGTTTGCAGCAGTGTTGCACAGTGGAGACCAGCGCAGTTATCTGCTGCATTAGTCGCGATATCCAGTCTGTAGGGCGTTCCTCAGCATTTGTAGGAAGCTGTATTTTGGTGGGAAAACTCCCATGGGACCGTCCATCCGCCTAGGCTTAGGCCTGTTTAAAGGGAAGCTGTATTGGTGCGAAAACTCCCATGGGACCGTTCATCCGCCTAGGCTTAGGCGTGTTTAAAGGGAAGCTGTATTGGTGCGAAAACTCCCATGGGACCGTTCATGTTTAAAGGGAAGCTGTATTGGTGCGAAAACTCCCATGGGACCGTCCATCCGCCTAGGCTTAGGCCTGTTTAAAGGGAAGCTGTACGCACGGGAGTGTTGACGGCTTTCTCTTTTTTGAGACCCACAATTTTGGGATTTTGGCGGGTGTTTTCTTTCATTATTTCGAGGCGAGCTGGACATTTTTTCCAGGAAGAGACATGCTCCCCTTGCAGTTATTTTCAGACAGTTTGAGCTGTATTCTACGAGGTATTCTCCACTCTTCACCGCATATGGTGCAGTTTCCACAGTAGGTTTTTTTTTCTGAGCCACCCATTAGTGGCTTAGGCTTTAAATCTAATTCTTGATACTGCCTAGATTGTTCGCATTTCCTGGAGTTTTGTCCCAGGTACGGTGATGAGTATGGATGGTCTGTCACTATTAGTTCCGACTTTTTCAGAGACGGCTGGCTTTTATATAGGTGAGTAGCTTGTCCTTTAAATCCTCTTGAATTTCTTCAATGGGGTGCCCAAGGTCAAATACCACAAGAAGAAATCCCGAGTTCCTCTTATTTTCTTCTTTAGCGAAGGTATGGAACTCAATGGCTATCCAGTTTATGGATACCAGTCTTACTTTTCCGAGTGTGCAGTCTCAAAGGCTCGGCAATAATTGTGACTCTAGACTCTGTTTTGGAGATGCTAATGTTGAATCCACCTGATTTAAATATCAGATCTAGGAGTTTGTTCCTTAACTCCAGTAAGGGTATTGGTCTCCGAAAGCTAGTGGACCAAAGGAGTTGCTAATTGTAATTGTTTTGGCGTGGAGTGGTACACTCACACGCGTCATCTTGTGTTATGACGGCGTCGGTGGGGGAACTAGCGCCGCTATGAGGCCTCTGAAAGCTCTGAAACCCCTCCGTGGGCTCCGAGTGAGGAAGACCCTCCGCCACCGGTGTCCCGCTAGCCACTGGAAAGCTTAGGGCCTCCTTTATTCAACATGAAGGCATGAGCAGATGTCCCATACAATAGGCAGTCCTCAAGTATTGTTACCTCTTCGAATGCTGACGTTGGAATGTCTCAAAGGCGAGCTGTTGATAACAACGAGTCCGAGCTTTTTCTGGGTAATAATGGTTTCCTTTTTTAAGTGAGGAAGCAGGTGGCCAATTGGATGTCCAGAAGTCCCAGCATACTGTATCAAATAATATAATAATTAACGGATATTAAAAATATCAAATAACTTTATCTTTTACATTAGTGAACGACTTGGTAAGCATAAATATCGGAGAACAGTCTAAAAACTCCCCTTTTGTTGTCTCTATCTCATCGTCATGACAACCACTTCTGTCACAACAATGCATTTCTCTCATTTTTGTTTTTAAATTAAGAAAAATTATTGTTCAAAACTGGGCATCTAAAGCTGTGGCAATATTGTCTGATTGTAGCTTTTAGAAATTAAAAAAATCAAAGTTATGTATGAATATGTTAAAATAAAAATTTGGAGCGCCCGGGTAGCTCATGGGATACGTTCGGTTCTCGCAATCCTTGCGCTGCGAGTTCAAATTCCATTTTCGACAAATAAAAGCTTGTCCTGAGCCATGGATGTTTAGAATGAGATAATAACCTGTAGATATCCCCTACCTCCATGACCCTAAGTGGTTAAAAGGGAAACTAACGCCTATTAAAAAAAAAAAAAAAAAATTAAGCTAATGTTTTAAAAAGAAAACAATTGGCTAATTAAAAAATATGCTTTACATTCTCACTCTCAGTATATGTCCGAAGCTTTAGAATCTCCTCTGGTGTTATATCATTCTTTTTTAATAACTCCTCTTCTGTAGCTGAAATAAAGAAAATGACTGAAATTTACAAAGTAGTCAAAATTTTAATTAAGTTATTCGAATTACTCTTAAGAAATTTCATAAAAACAGTTGCCACAGTCTTTAATAATGTGTAGAAATAAAGAAAAAAATGATACATTTTATCTTTATGATTTGGATTTGCATTTTGTTCACCTTAAAGTGCTTTCGTAAACCATTCATTTGCTCAGCTATTCTTGCTCGAGTTTTTCTGACTTCCCTACATCCTCTGCTTCCCTTCAACAAAGCCCATATAAATGTCACAGATTGAATCTTGGTATAATTAGAGTTAGTACAGGGCGAAAGGTTACATACTGTAATCAGAAAAACTGGCAATACTTATTTCAGTTTAATTAGTAAACAATCATTTAGCGAAATCGTGAAGGAGCGTTCATAATCTTGTTTCCCGAAACTATTTTTTTCCGACAAATTCAGACAGCATTAAATAAAAGTGATTTGCTTATAAACCAATTCATTTACTTATGTCACTTACTGGGATACTGGATTGGCATAAATCCGATGTCCTTAGCTGCTTGGAACATATTGAAGTTATAATATGAAGTTACATGATAAGATTCACTAATTATCTAAGTGTTCAGAACATACCGCCAGAAAGATACTCATTGTAAATTCTCTCACTGAGAATCTGTTTCTTTAGATTACCACTTTCCTCCATTATAGAAATTTTAACAATAAATTTTATGAGGATAAATTTAAAACAAAATTTTATATCACTTTAATTTGTTTATATGATAAATTTGCTGTTTATAAAATGTTGACTCTACGTATTAAAGGTAATATAACATAATAGTAACCTTTGTATTTTATGAATTTATTTACATTCATATGACATTTGAGTTTTAAAAAATATTGCTTTCTATTTGGAATAAATCGAAGATTTAAGAAGTGGTTGCCATTTTACAATGAAATTAATCCATTCTGTTGAAATTCCCTGAGGTTGTCATCTATATAAAACATGTCTATATCATGAAATGGTCTTCCCAGGAACACATAATGGTTAAATGTGTTGCATCTTTTACTTCCAAAAGAATCTTGTTATTGAGGTAGTTACCATGGTTGATGTTGAAATTTTTTCCGTTATTTTATCCGGTTTTTTCGCTTTAGCAGGCATATTATTTAGTTTAGAGCAATTTAGACTGATCACAGATTTGTTTATTGGTAGAAAATACACCGGCATGGAAATTAACTAAATAAATAAAAGTTTTAAGTAAAACTAATTATGTATGTAAAGTTTTTTCCGGGTTGGACCGTGTAAAGTTTTTGATGGTTGCCGAGCTTTCGCACATCTTGTGATGGCTTCTTCAGGGCTGAATAGAGAATGAAAAAAAAAAAAAAAAAAAAAAAAAAACTTTACATACAATCTTTCTCATTCTCTATTCAGCCCTGAAGAAGCCATCACAAGATGTGCGAAAGCTCGGCAACCATCAAAAACTTTACACGGTCCAACCCGGAAAAAACTTTACATACATCTGATGACTGTGGAAGCCTACGTGAACAAAACTAATTATGTTAAATAGCCGGTAATGCTTATACTGATTAACTCTTGACACTGCAAAGAAAGGTCTAAAAATCATTTAATGTTTATAGATAAAACATATACAAGCATGAAAATTACAAATACAATTATCAACAACGATGCTGAGGAATTCGCTTAGCTTACATAGTTCCCTTGCACCGGACTTTTTTCTGTCTTTCTATAAATATTGATTTTTTTTTTCTTTTCTTACTGAAGCGATTCTTTAAGTATGAACAACTATTTAACCATGTATTCCATTAAATATTATGCGTGTTGCACTATACATTCTTATAAATTCTAAAATGCAAATTCTTTAGAGCAGATATTGAAACAACAAAAAATAAATAGAAGAAAATAATTAGGTCAGATTGTAAGCAGTTACTGCAATCATAACTTCATCAGAGGATGTATCTCCACTTACTGGGTGGCGCAATTTCAATAGTTCATAGTTCAAATATTTATATCATTGATTGTGAGGGCATATATTCAATTCAAGGACTCTGGAATGAATTGAATATATGAACTGTAATCTGGAGAATGAATGTCAACATTTACATAGTCGCTGAGTGTATGGAAATACCATTATTACAAACTAATCTGTTAAATGTTGACTTTCACCAGGTAATAATGGTGAATGTTGAACATGTCAGAGATTTATATTTTCTTCTTCCTTATTTAGTTAAGATAAAACTTGATTCACAAGAGTGACTTTCTCGCCTCTTTCTGAGAGGAGTGACCAAAGATTTTAAATAAGGTGTTTTAAACACACAGTACAAAATGAAAATAATAGAATTTGAAAAAAAATTACATGATTGAAGTCTCATTTATTTCAACAACTTAAACTATTATGACACTTTGAATTGCACAAGAGTTCCTTGCTTTTACAACGGCATTTAACTGTAGCCTTGTCCTCCAATTCTCGAATTAGCTCCAGCTGCTGAAAGTAAACTTTTCTTCACAAATCACGAATTGATTAAGTGTATAAAGCTGCTTGAGGGTACTATTTTTATTAGCGAGTTTATAGAAGTTGGTGTCTTCTACTCCAACGACAACGGCTATGCTTGTGCTAGCTGTGCAACCACGGTCGACATCAGGGACTCGTATTTGTACTGTATCACCAGTTTTAGGAAATTGTCTTTGTTTCTTGCAGTAGAAGATATTTTTTTATAGAAATTAACTAAGAACTTGATGTTAGATTCCAGGTCCTCTTCGTATTAACAGTTTCTTCAAGCTTTTCTTCCTTTCCAAAAATATTGGCAATTTCTTCTAGTTGTTCTTCTGCTATTTGTTAGCTAGGCAAAAAAGACAATGGTGGCTTCACGAGGGCTTCTGCGTACATACTGTTTTCTTGGCAAATTGAAAAAATGGTAAACTTGACCAGTAGGGAATTTGTTGGGGTTCGGTCAAGTTTGATCAAAAATTCACTATTAATCATTTTTTACATTCAAAACTCTCCATTTGAAGCTAAACCTTACCATTTATTTCTATTGTTATCGTGTGGTCTTTGTACTCTTGTGCAATTCAAAGAGGCATAATAGCTTAAGACAAGAAATGCAAAGGGAGCCAGAAAAAAAATCTTACTACTTCAGCCAGGACTCAAACCCGGGTCTTTTTTCAGGCTCCATTTGAATTTCTTGTATAAAATTTAATGTAGGATTACATACCACAACTAATATCATAATTTAATAAAGAAATATCGAAAAAAAAACAACCAAAAAACGAGTCTAGCAAATAGCCGACAATGTAAGCTCCTTCGAGTATAAGACGATATATTCATCTTACTTGGGGGTTTAGACTCAGAGTAAAGTTCGGGTAGTTGAAGAGATTATCTAGCCTGCCTCGGTGGTGTAGTGGTCAGCATACTTGCCTGGAAAGCAGGAAACCCGGCTGAGGTAGTAAGATTTTTTTCTGGCTACCTTTGCATTTCTTCTACAAAATTTAATGTGGGATTACAAAAAAAAAACTAATATCATTATTTATAATAGTCTAAGTTGTTTAAATAAATAAGACGAATCAATTTTCTTCTTCTAAACTTCTATTAATTTTCTTTCTCATTTTGTACTGTGTGTTTTAAGTCCTTGGACACTTCTCTCAGAAAGAGGTAAAAAAGTTAGGTCAACCTTGAGACGCTTCATCTTGATTAAATAAGGAAGAAGAAAATATAAATCTCTGACATGTCCAACATTCACCATTATTACCTGGTGAAAGTCAACATTTAACAGATTAAGTTTGTAATAAAGGTATTTAGCAAATATTTCCATACACTCAGCGACTATGCTAATGTTGACATTCATTCTCCAGATTACAGTGTACTGGTGGAAGAGAGTGTGAGGGGTGATGGAGGGAGAGAGAGAAGGCAAAAATAAAATAAGAAGGAAACATTATATGCATTTTCAACTGATTAGATTAACCATTAACATCAACTTGTTAAATATCATGTATAAGTAACTATTATTTATTTTCTTAATCAAAATTCTTACGAAACTTTTAAATTCAGTAGGTATAGTGTTCATAATACCTACATCGCGACCAATTAACGAGATTCTAGTAGTCTAGTTAACGAGTAGTAGAGTCTAGTAGTAGTCTAGAGGTGCTCATATGCTATGTGGGAATTTTTTTTTCCTGTAAAGGAATATGGACAGTTTGTCAATTTGAGTTTGCAAAGATACTCAAATACTTCCAATGATGTTTATTATTCATAGTTATATTTAATTTTGGGATTATTTGTTTTTATTTTAGAAAGTAAGATATACTTTATATCATATGCCTGAAATATAAGTTTTTTTTTTTTTTTTTTTTTTTTTTTTTTTTTTTTTTTTTAATTTAGGGTGTATCTTAACATAAATATTATGTCATACCTTCCATTGTCCGTCTTCATTGGTTTGCAGAAACCAACGAAGACAACAGTTCTATATTCATTGGTGGTGGAAATAACCTTTTAGATTATTTACATTAAAATTATGACTCGTCATTTAGAACAGATTTTATGCTGATCGTAACACTTTCCTACCTTCGGTATAAGATCTTAAACTCTTCAATAAAATTTTATCAAATTAAAATCTATATTTTAAAAATTTAATTCATTACAATACATGCAATTTAAACAATTATGTACAATTGGTTTCCTAATGTCCGATTAAATCATCATGAGTGAAAACAAATCATTTTAAGCAATTTGTTAATTAATTTATCCGTTAGTTCCAAAATCAGAAATTAGTTTTTTGGGACGTATTTTTTTTTAATATGTTAAATATTTGGTTTCAGCTGTTGCCGTGTTTTCAACATCTTAGATAAATTCGAAATAGATGATTTTGCAGTTTATTTATTCACTATAAGGAAATTAATTGTATAATCCTTGGTTAATAAAAGTTACCTTTCAGTCATTGAACCTTTACGTCAGAGCTGAAACCTATTTCATTTTGGTTCCACGATTTTCAATAAAAATGAATAAAAAAACATTCATCATTAATTTTAGCAAATTTTCTGTGGGTAAATCAAGCCATTCACATTGGTAGCATAACTTTTAAAAAATTTCAACGATCTTTACTGATCCAATGCTGTTTATACATATAATATATAGAGGCATTTGCAGGTGGAGGTCGGGGAATGTGGCAGTGCCCGTCCCGGACGAGGTCGGGTTAAGTTACAATTGAGTAACTTAATTGATATTACAAAAAACTCGAATCAAACTTAATTCTAGGGAAGAGTTGGTTTGCAACTGCAAGGGTTGTGGACGATGGTTTGCAGCAGTGTTGCACAGTGGAGACCAGCGCAGTTATCTGCTGCATTAGTCGCGATATCCAGTCTGTAGGGCGTTCCTCAGCATTTGTAGGAAGCTGTATTTTGGTGGGAAAACTCCCATGGGACCGTCCATCCGCCTAGGCTTAGGCCTGTTTAAAGGGAAGCTGTATTGGTGCGAAAACTCCCATGGGACCGTTCATCCGCCTAGGCTTAGGCGTGTTTAAAGGGAAGCTGTATTGGTGCGAAAACTCCCATGGGACCGTTCATCCGCCTAGGCTTAGGCCTGTTTAAAGGGAAGCTGTATTGGTGCGAAAACTCCCATGGGACCGTTCATCCGCCTAGGCTTAGGCCTGTTTAAAGGGAAGCTGTATTGGTGCGAAAACTCCCATGGGACCGTTCATCCGCCTAGGCTTAGGCCTGTTTAAAGGGAAGCTGTATTGGTGCGAAAACTCCCATGGGACCGTCCATCCGCCTAGGCTTAGGCCTGTTTAAAGGGAAGCTGTACGCACGGGAGTGTTGACGGCTTTCTCTTTTTTGAGACCCACAATTTTGGGATTTTGGCGGGTGTTTTCTTTCATTATTTCGAGGCGAGCTGGACATTTTTTCCAGGAAGAGACATGCTCCCCTTGCAGTTATTTTCAGACAGTTT
>KZ807178.1:323396-336331 GCA_000696205.2 Oncopeltus fasciatus | reverse complement strand
TATATATATATATATAAATGTGTATGTGGGTATTTATTTAAAAAATTCACAACTATATCAAAGAAACTTTAAAAATATTTTCATGAGTTAACTATGAAAACAAAGTACTCTTTAAGATAGCTATTCAAAATAATATAAAAGTTATTCATTTGAATGAGCTAGGCAAAGGAGTAGTGATATATAAGCATAAATGGGACCCAAAACAGTTTTAATCGAATTTGGTTTAATGACAATGATTTGAATAGCCTGGCTAGATATATTGATGAAAATGAAATACATATGCAATATAGAATTTTCTCCACTGATAAGAAAGTTATATAAAACTATGTCAAACTGACATAGTTTCATATAACTTTCTATTTATAAATAGAACCCAGTTTCACTTTGTCCTAATTGATAAGTTTCAGAGCTGTAAATAGCCTGAATATAAGCTTATAAAATCTTTTTAAAGTAAAATTCAAATTTTATATCTTAATAATACAAGCATCGTTAAGATCTTCTTATCCATTTTTTAAAATACTGATTACAGTAATTCTACTGCTATAGCAATGCCCATGCCTCCTCCTATGCAAAGAGCAGCTAAACCTCTTTTCTTGTTAGTTCTTTGGAGAGCATGCAAGAGTGTTGTAAGAACTCTCGCACCTAAAACAAAATTTAAATTAAACAAAATGTAAATTAATACAATTAATGAGAGGGAATAGAATAAAAAAATCTATCTTCGTTTCTTGGCTGGGACAGATAGATTTTTTTATTCTATTCCCTCTCATTAATTGTTTAAAATTTATGGGGGATAAAAAACCACAACCAAATAAAATATTNCACAATAAGAAAAATAAGATTTTTTTCTTCTTAATATAGGAGCATATTAACAAATTTTGAAACAACTAAATTTTTTTTTTTTTTTAATTTTCCTTGACTAATTATTGCGTTTGAAATCTCTTCTTGTTTTATACAGTTGAAAATAAATATTAAGTAAAAAATAAAAAATGCATTTTTTATATGCTGATTTATTGATATACAGGGTCATTGTCCATAATAATAAAAATAACAATAAAATTGGACTGATAAAAAAAATGTACCTGATGCTCCAACTGGATGTCCAAGAGCAATAGCACCACCGTTAATGTTTACTTTTCCTTCATCAATGCCAAGGATTTTAACAACAGCAACAGACTGAGCAGCAAAAGCCTCATTTAATTCAAAGAGATCAATTGAGTCAAGAGTCCAATTTATTTTTTTAAGCTAAAAGTAACAAAGTATAATTCAAAATTTTGTAATGATGGACAATTGTGACAGTTGATATGTCATTGGGTTATATGTCTTAATTGGCAGAAATGAATAAATAAATGAAATATAACTTTATCTGGTATATATATTTTAGAAATGATTTTGTTCTTATTCAATAATAATAACTTTGAAACATTTTTCTGTGAAAGTTCTCATCTATGCATGATTAATGGCCAACTCACAAATATGCACTGGTAATTAGATTTAGTTTATCAATAGAGGATCTATTAGCAATCACTGAATTGCTTTATACATATAAGGAATAGAATAATAATAATTAGGGTCCAATATCAAAGCTTCAAAACTCTGGTTTTTTCCTCGTGTACTTTTCAGAAATTTTGCAAAAAAAAATAATAATAAAAATGAGTTGCATAAGCTAAGTACATTTCTAATCTTATTGTTTTTAATTATCAACACACCAAGTGAAATAGACAAATGTAAGATTAAGTGACTAAGTTAATTTTATTAGTCTATTCATTTATTAATTTTTTTGGTATTAAGATTTTAACAGAATCCTATATAACTCATTAAATTGTACAAGGTCAATAAGAAAAATTCTGCATTGTAGGAGCTGCACAATCTAAGCAGATTTTCTATGTATTGTTTTATTAACATGATATAAATTAAAGTTAATGTTCGTAAACATTTATGGATACAAGTAAAAAAAAGGAAATTTCATTTACAAACTGGAAAGATCAATAGTGTAAAGTTATGACCATTTGGGTTTGCTATAAAATAACAGGGAAGGAAGAATAAGGGCTAACACACCATAGTTACATTTGCAAATTTTTTTTTGTAAAATATTATAAATAAATTGAATTTTACATCTATATATTCTATAATTTTTTGTAACTCAAATAAAAAGAAAGATATTACAATTTTTTATTTTCATCTCCCAATAAACCACCTCCTTTTCTCTCATACAATTTAAACAAAAGTTGAATATATTAAATGTGTGCAATAAAAACCTAAATACAACTTTTGGTTTCTATTTTTTTAAATAAGAAGGCCCCTTCGTCTTACACTTCAAGTTACATTTTTTAATATCTTTCGTAATTTTTATTTAAAAAAAAAAATAAATATGTTACAGAACATAAAAATTNATAAATTATTATTATTTTTTTATGAAAATAATATTATCTTATGAGAAGAGCCATTTTATATATATAGACAAACACAGACATAAATTTAGAAATCAAATAGAAATATTTTCAATTAACCAGCTACTTTAAATCATTAGAAGCAGTGTTAACTTAATAAACAAAACTAAACTTTTTTTTTTTTTTTTATGAGCAAGCAGTTAAATGTTATTCATTCAAACACAATATTATTCTGTACAAACCATATTCAAATAATTATTATAAAATGCATTCCATTAATCAGGGAAATCACCTCATAAATTGAGAGGGTTAATCCAAACCCTGCTGCAATTAATAATATTCTCGAGGAAACATTTAAAAGCTATACAACTTGACACATTGCATTAAAAAATTTATTTAAATATTAACAATTAATGCAAGTTGGTTGATTTGTAGAGGTTTATTTAAAACATAAAATTGGATTAGAAAGATTGTAACAGCAGTTTAGGAAGTGTTGTTAAACTTGATGAATAATGGAACATTAAAATCTTGGAATTTCATTGTTATCCACAAAAATTATACAATGTAGTGAGATTAATTTGAATATGGAAATTTGTTTATAGGAAAGTTTTTAATGTAGTACCCAAAATCAGAATAACATACTCTAAATTTCCCTGGAATAAGACTATGTTTTATTGCTAAAATATGTTACTTTCAAATTGCATTATTTCATTAAAAATACGTTAGTAATTTATGATAAATCAATATTTAGCATACTTTAATCCATTTTTAAATTAAAAATTTTAGGACAAAAAAAATCAAAACCATATTGGTAGTGTCAAATGATAAATCATTTTAATTATATTTGAAATGGACATAATTTGGAGTTAGTTATTATAAATACTATATGATTTGGAGATCACAGTAGATTTATTAGAGACTATTATGCAAGGAAATACATTTCATTATAAATTTACATTAAAAAAAATTTATTTTAAGATGATTTTAGTTGATACATTTTTCAAATTTGTGTTTTTTGGATCTACCTTGACCGAACCTCAACTAAAATCATCTTAGAATAATATCTACGGTCAACAAACTATCCTTTTAAAAAAAAAAAAAATTTAATTTACATTTAACTAAACTAGCTTACAGACATTTTGGAGTGACTAAAATAACAGAAAAACATGCATTATGATGTACATAATTTAAAAGATAACATTCATTTTTTTCTTTTGAGATCTATATCAGATGAATGGAAAATAACAACTGCTCATTCACTCTATTCATCACTAACAGGTTAACAATATTACTATTCACAAGTTAAAGAATAACTTACTTTTCAAAGTGCCTCGTGAAATGTATTTCAATTTGCATTTAACGAGAAAGTTTTATATATAAAAGGATGTTTTCCATGAGATTAAGTTATCTATGAACAATAGCTTCTACTACCATAGATGTAAGAACAACGTGTTGTCATGTCTTTAGTACAGAGTGCCCACAATGTCTCCACTAACAGTCAGCAAAGTCAAATGTTTTAGATCAGAAGTGAGTACATATATGTATATGTGTATATATATATAGCAGCCATGAGTGTTTAATTTTCTACACATATATATGTATGTATGTTTATATATTAATTTGCTCAAAATTTTTTTTGTAATAGGCTATTGTCATGAAGTATTAAACCTTCCCATTTTAAGTAATAGATAATTTTTTCATGAAATGGATTATTTTAAAATTATTGAATTTATTATGAATTTAATAATTGAAAAAAATTTGTTTATTAATTATTACTAACAAACAACAGTAATATACAAAATAAATTAATTTTAAACTATATAGAACACTAAAAATTTTGACTGAGGACAAGATACAACATGCAGTATCAGTGCAAAGGTGTATATAATTCAATTAAGAGCAGACGTTCAACTTAAAAAAATAAATGTACTTTTTAAAGTGACCTTACCAAGCGTTCTATGGCTGGAACAGGACCAACTCCCATTACACGAGGATCCACTCCAGCTTGTGAGTATCCAATGATTTTAGCAAGAGGAGCTAAATTTCTTTTATTAGCCTCTTCAAGGCTCATTAAGATAACACCAGCAGCACCATCATTAAGGCCTGAAGAATTCCCTGCAGTTACAGTGCCATCCTAAGGGAGAAAATAGGTTTACTTTTACAACTAAAAAAAACAACAAAACATCTATAATTGTAGGCATCTATGCAGAGTAAGTAGCCTTTCTGGTTTTTAAATTAGCTCAAGTGAATCATCAATCAATATCACACTTTTTTAAATAAAGATCTGAATAAATATTAACTATTTATTACCTAAGATTACAGAATGAGAAACAAAAAGTTCTAACAAAAAAGTCAGTTTTGAAAGATAATATTTATAAGTAAAGAAAAAAACCACTAATGCAGAATAGGCAGACTATAAGTAAGTCAAATATAAACAACAGTGCATCTTCTCTAGAACATGCCATTAATAAACATTACACACTATTGCTTAACGTTTGACATATTTATACATCCCACTATGTTAACAGGATAATTAAAGACCACAATGTTGCGATAAATAGAGAATTATATTCATTTGTTAACTTTGTTTGCACAAGGAGCAAGCATACTAAAATTAAAACACAAGAACTTAACCAATAACAAGGACTCCAATACAGACTATTGAATAGGAACTCAAAACTTACAACAGAAAACATACTAATGCTGTACAAGACATTACTGCGACTAAACTGGATAAACGGTGCAAAACACTGAGGTGTCACAGGAAGGGCTTCTTCCAACATATGAAGAAACCAATCCTTTCAATTCAAAATTCTTTTAATAATCTAAATGCTCCTTATTATACATCTAACTCTTCCCTTCATCACGATAGCAATATCCCTTCAATAAAAAATTTCAACTTTCAAAATTTCAAGTCAACTGCTGTAATACTCAAACCCATTTGCACAGGTCTTGTCATCTAACTGTAATCGCTATAAATTTCCTGCCGACTAAAACGAAGATGGCCTTGGGACCTTCTGGAAACATAGATTTTATTTAATTTAAATTGGTGTCACTGAACTCTTTCTTTCCTTATGTTTAGCTTCATTTTTAGTTAATTTTTCTTAGAATGAATGTAAATTAAAATTTTTTATTCTTAACAGACTGCAATTAATGAATATGATGGTAAAAAAAAAAAAAAAATTGTCAACAACTATTGAATAAGTATTTCAAGGCCTTCTATTGGTCAAATAATAATATATTGTTCACTTATTAAATTAAATACAAAATAATAGTTGCTCATAGGTTGCCAGGTATCTAGAATAACCAAATGGTAGCTTTCTTAGAATGAAATTTAGTACAAAAGATCCCTCATCCAGGACACTTTTAAGACACTCTAGTAAGTTGTCATGAAAGTGTAACAGAGATATGACTCTCAAGGATTGGGAGTGTCGCGTGTTTTTTGTGGAATGCTGTGCTGTATTTTTATGAGAGTGTCAGATTCTACATAGAAGAAGTTAAACATATAGCATGTTCTCAGACACACACACATACCTGTAAATTCATCAACATTCACAATTAAAAAAAAACAAAAAACAAGACAACAAAAAATAACAAACAAGAAAAAGACATCCATTCTGCTTAGCAGTAGGCTGGGTGACTCACTATTACTTCAGTTATGGATGATTGAAAACAATCTAGGGGGAAGGGGATTCGAGGGAGATTGAAAATAATCAATCAATACCTTTGTTAAATAAACATATACATACTATATTTGGTAAGATATATGGAGTACATTTATGTAGTAACAGTTTTAAATAACTTTTTAAGGAAGATACTTAATATACAATATGGCTTTGAGGGTTGGACAGGGCTTCTTCTTATTAAATTAGGGGGAGGGGAACTTAATATAAGACTAACTTTTTATTATTATTTTTTAAGTTGAAATCAGATGAGCGAGAGTTGGATATTTAGAGGAAGACTAAACTGAATGGTCACCAATATCTGAAATTATTAGAGTTATGACAAAATCTATAAATTATTAAATTTAAAAGATAAGATATTTCAAAAATAAGATATTTAATTTTATGAATTAAAAACATTTGAATGAACATGGGAAATTGTTCAGTTTAAGCTGCCCCTGCATGATTGACTCAGACTTATTTATATATAAGCTCACAAAGGTTTGTCCTACATGAGTAAAGAGAAGGTAAAACTTTTTTTCATCTATAATATATAATTTATTCATGAGTACAACCATGACTCATATACATACTTTTAAAAAAGCAGGTTTCAGTCTCTCAAGAGCTTCACAGGTAGTTCCATGACGTGGAAATTCATCCTGAGAAATAGTCAATGTTTCTCTTTTATTTTGCACATTGACAGGAATTATTTCCTTTGAGAAATAATTCAATTTCTGTGCATTCTCAGCTTTATTTTGGGATCTGGTAGCAAATAAATCTTGGTCTTTTCGAGTTACAGAATAGTCTTTTGCTACATTTTCAGCTAAAATGAAAATTAATATTCAGGTAAAAATAGAACTTACTTTAGATCACTACTATTCTTTTAAAACTAAAGTAAAAATTTAACTAAAATTTAAGTTTGTTGCACTAAAGTTTAGATAAACATAAATGTATAAATCTCACTAATTTTTTAGAATTTTAATCTGAAAATTTTAAGCTGGATTGAAAATATATATGTATTACAGCACTTTCTTTTAAAGAACAAAACAGACAACAAGAATTAACACAAAACTATAATAAATAAAAAAATCGGGAATTTTTTTTTGTGTCTAAGGTGCACACATCATTGCATATATGTAATTTGAGTGCACTTATAGAATGTTCCATTTAAGACAGTTTAAAGTATACTTAGAAATAAAAGAGTGTTTCACCTTCCAAGCCAGTTATCGTCAACATGGATGCCACTGGTAGTTCCTGAAATGAACCCAGGGTAGGGCAACTTTCATGCTATGATTTCATTGATTACCTTATCTGTCAGGATATTGATTTTAAGGGGTTTAGTCAGATCTATCCAAGTTCATTTTTTGGAAATGTCTCTAGAGAGATTAAAATAAAAAATCCTATTATTTTATTGCCAACAATCTTATAACAAACTTTGGGGCACCAGGGTAGCTCATGGGATCTGTTCGGGTCTCACAATTCTGGCACTGTGGGTTCAAATCCTGCCATGGGCAAGCTTTTAACGATAAATAAAGGCTTGTCCTGAGCCATGGATGTTTAGAATGGGATGGCCTTCATGATAGCCCTGAAGATGGCTTACAATGTATGCCGAAATGTTGACAGATAATTTAAAAAATACACATTTTTTAAAAATTTGTACTCTTTTGATCTATCTTGACCAACCCCCCCTCCCCCCAAAAAAATTAATAATGAAATCTACGATTAAAAAAATCCATTTAAAAATTAATTAAACTCCTTATTCATCATATTTTATTCCTTAACTTAAACTCTTATGGTAGACAGAATTCTACCACACTTCCCTCTTTAAAAATGATATTAATATTCTTTAGTTTTATAATTGTTCAAAGCCATTTTACTTGTTTCTTTTGCATTTTAATTAATTAATTAATATAAGGTAAGGACATACATGAAAGGTAAACCAAAACTTTCTCTTATCCAGTATATTAAGTGGAAATAAGTTTTTTTTTTTGCTGTGTTAGCCTCCCTTGCAACCACTTAAGGTCATTGGAGGGAGGGGCTATCTACAGGTTGCCACCCTATTTTAAACACCCATGGCCAGGACAAGCTTCCATTTATAAATAAAAGATTGACCTGAGCGAGATTTGAACCCGCGACATCAGGATCGCGAGAAATGTACGGATACCCTGAGCTAGCCTGGCGCACCTGGAAATAAGTTTCTTGCAAAATGTTTTCTCATCTTATCACTTCATATTTTAAATTTACAATATTTCTTACTTATCATATAAAATATTAAAGTAATAAATTATTGTTTTTTATTAGATATCAATATTTCTAATGCTTATTTCCATAATTTTTTAAGATGAGACTGATTACTTAATAGCTGAGTGGGGATCAACTAATTAATGCTAACTCTAAATCCATTACAAAACTTGACAAGACTTCCATTAATTTAAAAAATGAGATACATTTTCATAAATATGTAATAGAAAACTCACCAGTTGCACCCATGTGGATTGCATGAAAGGCATCCATGAGGGCATCAGTGAGTATAGTATCAACTAGATTTCCATTCCCAGTTTTTATAGGGACCCTCATATTTATACAGTGTGGAGCTTGGCTCATAGATTCCTGTCCCCCGCAAATAATTATAGATGCATCTCCACATTTAATACTTTGGCATCCTAATATAACTGACCTAGAACATAAATGATATACAATATTTTACTTAACAAACTATGGGATGTTTAGCATATAGAATGATTTTTGGGAATAAGAGCCACATGATATTCATTATGATGAGCATAAAAGCACATTTTAAAAATGGGAAGGAATTAAAAATACTAAACTATAAGATTAATCAAACACTGAAACAATATCTGTCTGCCTCCTGAAAATAAAGATAGAATCAGTTTTCATAGATTGAAAGTCAAAGAAGAGAGATCATCAGTGATAACTACAACCAATGATTTCTATTATGAAATTTGATAGTAAGATGTAGTAGTTCAAATCCATGAAGTTCTATAATCTTTCCTTTGGCTCAACGGAAAGTGTGAGAATGAGCATTATCTTGTATGAAACTCCTTTTCAGTTCATCAAACCAGGATAAAGCTCAAACAACTTCACGTACAATCTTTCCAGTTGATCACAGTAGAGTGCAAAATTTATAGAGCATATATCAGGAACAAATCTGTGATGAATGATACCTTCAAAATAAATAAAAAATGCATGGATTTTTAAAATTTTAAATGGCTCACTTGCAGCAACTGGAAAAGAAGTTTGACAGCTATTTGCCATTGTTTACAGGTAGTAGGATATTGCCAGCAAACTCACTTTTCATAAC
Source organism: Oncopeltus fasciatus (assembly GCA_000696205.2). Classification (NCBI taxonomy): domain Eukaryota; kingdom Metazoa; phylum Arthropoda; class Insecta; order Hemiptera; family Lygaeidae; genus Oncopeltus; species Oncopeltus fasciatus. Next base: position 326,960 of record KZ807178.1, on the reverse strand, counting down.
AGATGACATTCTTCTGGTAAAATTTCTTATCATAAGGGATATTCAGTAAATTTTCCCTGATTTCTAACCTCTGAGCTGATTGCTGAGGAGTAAGTTCGTGAGGGACCAGTCTACTAAACTTTTTCATCTTCCCCATTGAAATTAGATGGTCTCTAACAGTATTTTTCGACACACCACATTCACTGGCAAACAAAAACAAGTGAGTACTTTTGGATGGATTAGGCTTAATAGTTTTCTACATAACTTCATCAATATCCATTAATGGTAGCCTGGAGTCCTTCTTTGTAATGTAATATCTTCACCAGTAAATTTTTGAAATCAATGCCTCGCAGTCTATTGGTCAAGGACATCTTTCCCTTCATATTTAATTATTTCACAAGTTGCTTCGGAGTCTGTGAATTTTACGAGATTTTTGTAGGACACAGCCATGTTTCTTCTTTGAAATAAATAACTAAACAGGCTTTTTTTTTTTTTAAGAAGTCAAATCCAACTTAAAAAATTTAGAGAATGTTCTAAAGGGATATTAAGTATTGGTGGTATTAAATAGGATTAAAACATTTACAGACCTTTGAAATCTTGAATTTAGTTTTATACACCCCTTTATTTGCAAGTTTATTAGTTGTTAGATAAATACAATTGGATACAGTTAGAGTATTTTTTTTAATTGTGCAGAAATGTACATTCAAAATTAAAGGCTAAGTATATTATCATCATCACACAATGGCCTAATGAGTATAATTAATTAATAATAATTCTAACAACAGATCAAACCAAGAGCACAATCCCATGGATTGCTGCCTCTGAGTAATTTATATTAACTTTACATTTATTATTGAGACATCTGTCTTAGCCATAAGATCTAAATGGGACTCCTAAGGCCTGAACTGTGGATTTGAGACTCAACTGACAGGATTTTATAGAGAGATTCAAGGATGATTAGATCCTTGCTTGATTAATGTTAATTAATTAACTCGTACAAAGTTAATCAATGTACAATTATTTTTGGATAAAAAAATCAATGGACATTCCCAACAATTAGAATCAGCCACTTATTACGATTTTATAATTTTTCTTACAGTCATTTACATTCTTCAAAGCCAGCAAACCTTGTAGTGTTTACACCAATAACTATAAGCCAATGAGAAAATGAATAAACAGAAGTACAATCTGCACATAGATATTTCACTTATAATATTGAATATGTACAATGTTTGACTTTTAATATTTTGTATTTAGATTACCTGGTCGAATGATATGTAAGTACTTTATGTATCTCCCAAATAATAACTATAAATATAAATTTGTTCACAAAAAGCTTAGATTTTATGTAACTTTTCAAGAAAGGAAAATTAGATTAAGTCTAAGGTAGGATACCAGAGCATGAACGATGAAACTTAGTAAAATACCCCTACACTTGGGTGTATTGCAGCCATTTTATGAAGAATGGTCATGGCTAAAATACATCATTTTAAAATTATGATTTTTAAATAATACTTATCTTAATAAGAAAAACATCACACTTAGAGAGTTTGAAATTATGATTCTGACTGTTCTGATTTCTGACTGATTACAATAATAAATTTATAAAGAAATTAATCTTAATATGTTTTAAAATGTGGTCTATTAACTAAAAACTAAAAGGAAAGAAACACCACATTTCTGAAAGAGTATACACCAACTTACTTCAAACCAGATCCACATAACTGGTTAACAGTATATGCAGGGGTTGTAAAAGGGATTCCTGCTTTAATAGCAGCTTGTCTTGCAGGGTTTTGTCCCACTCCAGAGACCAATATCTGGAAACATCACAAATATAATTTATAAAAGGTTTATTTATTTAATACAATTACAAATATATTAACAAAGTTAAATAATTAAAAGATAACTTAATTATATGTAATAAACAAAGCAATAATTATTCTGCCAATTCAATTTTAATATTAAAACTTTAATTATAAAAACACAAATTTCTTAAGTGGATGGCATTTTGATTTGAAAATTTTCTGTATGCTCTTAGGACATTGGCAGGCACAATAAGCTATGTAAATTTTCTAAATCTGACTCCATTATTAAAAAAAAAAAAAAAAAGAGAATTTACCTTCAATGTCAGAGTTTTAATATATATGTCCTGCTTTAGTGAATGTGATATTTGGTTCAATGTAAAAATCTTCGACGCTCCTAAATTTAAGGATATATGAGATATTCTGAAAGCCATATGCGCTACTGATCATTAGAGGTGAAATTTTACCTGAATACCAGAATTATAAATTATTACCTAATGAGTCACAATTTAGTATTTTCTTTTTGATTTTCTAGTAATGACAAAATAAAATTTTCAGCACTAACTACTTAATTACTTCCTTTACTTTCCCCACAAACATTTAAAAAAAAGAAAGAAAAAGAACATATTTTTCATTTAACATGCAGAAATATTTTCTCCACAATATAAGGTATACTCTGGACAATGATCATCAGAAGTTATACAAAAACACAATCAAGAAATCAATTATTGATACAAAAATGCAGCCTAATACATACTAAGCATACAAACACACTCAACCAGTTGAATTTAAAATTAATCAAACAGAAGAGACTGGTGTTCAATGATTGGATTCATTCAATCAATGATCAACAAACAATATTAGTATGCACCAACGTTAAAATACACAAAATATCTTGAAAAGAAAATTTTTTTATTGCATAGTGTTCCCTCATGCTTTGTGAGAAAAAACACTCACTATCATGGAATTATATATTATTTAGTTAATTAATAAGCAAAATAATTCAATTAGAAATGCTTAGTCTAAAATCTCTCAGCCGGCGTGAACATCTCTCAGTTGTTAAAACAAATTTCTTAAACAGAAGCTGCATTCGTTATGTTATTCTAATAATAATGCTACATTCATTATGCTACTACACAATAGTAGCATTACTTGCCAAATAGCATTAAATTAATCATTAATAAATAACATAACATTTAAACAATAAATTATTATTATTTTTTTATGAAAATAATATTATCTTATGAGAAGAGCCATTTTTCCCTGATTTCTAACCTCTGAGCTGATTGCTGAGGAGTAAGTTCGTGAGGGACCAGTCTACTAAACTTTTTCATCTTCCCCATTGAAATTAGATGGTCTCTAACAGTATTTTTCGACACACCACATTCACTGGCAAACAAAAACAAGTGAGTACTTTTGGATGGATTAGGCTTAATAGTTTTCTACATAACTTCATCAATATCCATTAATGGTAGCCTGGAGTCCTTCTTTGTAATGTAATATCTTCACCAGTAAATTTTTGAAATCAATGCCTCGCAGTCTATTGGTCAAGGACATCTTTCCCTTCATATTTAATTATTTCACAAGTTGCTTCGGAGTCTGTGAATTTTACGAGATTTTTGTAGGACACAGCCATGTTTCTTCTTTGAAATAAATAACTAAACAGGCTTTTTTTTTTTTTATTAGTCTAATAGGATTTAACAAGCTTAGGGATTAGAGAATTCTCTAAAGGGATTATTAAGTTTTGGTAGTATAAAATAGAATTAAAACATTTACAGTCCTT
>KZ807178.1:299111-311438 GCA_000696205.2 Oncopeltus fasciatus | reverse complement strand
ATATATATAAATAATAACTAACAAAGACTATCTTATGTCTTCTCATACTGTTTCTACTTGGTACTCACTCCCACTTTTAAGCACTGTTTTGCGATGCATGTTTAAGCTTGTCTCACTTAACTAATTATACTTGTAATACTTTTTTCTTGGGTGTTGTTTTCTTTCAAATATCCGGGCTGAAATCTGACATCCTGCCAATGATTTAGCTCTCTATTCTGATGGTTGTTATAGATTTCTTACTGTATTCCGTTTTGAAGGATTTATTCATATTCAGAACTGTGATTTTATTTTCAGTTTTTGTGGCTTTTGTAGTGATTAACATTTGTTGGAAGTTTATATTATTGCTGTTGACAGAAACAATAGCAGGGGGGTTATTATGCATGCAGTCTCTTTATAGACCGGTATATCTCATTCGGTATCATTGTACACTTCAGTAATTAGCTCTTGAGCACGTTATAAAATTAGCAAGTACACAAAGCCGACGTGCGACATCAAGGTCGTACTTAAAAGTGACTATCATTTTAAAGAAGTGTTCATACTGTCATATCCTTTTTGTTCATCCCTAGTAGTTCATTCCAGTTTTACATAGCCATATCCTTAAACCAGTTTTCTAATTAAGATGGATAATATATGTTGATTTCTTTCATTTTAGGTAAAAACAGTTGGGATTTTCTTGAAAGGTATCTATTAAATTGGCCTTTGTAATATGAATGACAATAATTCTAGTTCAGAAGTTATGAATTTTTATCAGGCTGCACGCATTGGTTTTTTTTTTTTTTTTAAATCTCACACAAATTAACTTTCATAATGCTGAATATATATANTATACATATATATATATATATATATATATATATTACAAAGGACCAGTGTAATTAACTATGTTTCATTGAGGTGAATTTCTAAGAGGACTTAAAAGTGAAAATTTAGTTAAGTCTTTTTTTCTATATATATCTCTAAATTTCAGTAAGTCGTGTCATCAATATAAATAGATTGATTTATTTGAGTGTGATTTAGTATTCAAGAGGACTAATGTCAATAATTATTAACAATGTTAAAGAGACTTCAAATATTTTTAAAAACTAGACTAGACTTAAGCTTAGTCTAATCCGGCTAAGTGTCTGGATGTGCCTAATTCTAGCTTTATCCAATATTTTGCAACAAAAATGTTTCGACAAGAATACGGTTTTTTTTATCTCCTCATTTATTTATTACTAAAATTTAACATATGTTTATATTTGGTTCTGGACGTGGACTATTATTCATAGACCCTTAACTTAAAACAACTATTATTTTATTTTTTAAATATTCACAATGAATTACCTATGTGAATTTTCCTTTAGAGATGAGCAAAAATATTCGGTTATCGTTAATATAAATTACAGGAAAGTGAAACAAAGCTAATTTGTCCTTCCTCTTTCATTGATTTCTCCTTACAAAAAAAAAAAAAAAAAAAAAAAAAAAACAAACGAACAATAAAAAGGCTAATAAAATATAAAATCCATGACGCAGGGACTCCGTAGTCCAAGCAGATTTCCCACGTTTCATTAGGATGGGCATACATGAGAGTAAATGATGATTTATATCTAATATAACGGAGAGAGCAGTGAGCGTAAAAGGAAAGGCCACTAAACCTCTATACTGCAGGGTAAGTAAGATAGGGTTTATGTATTGTACTTTATATCAGTAGATATATTCCTTTGTAAGTTTTTCTTTTTTATAGAAAAAAAAATTATATAGAATATAAATTGTAGAAAATTAGATTTTTCTCTATAATGTCTAGCAAACCTTTTCTATATGATGAAATCAATGCTGCCTATTTTGTCTTCCTTCCAAACCCCCCTTCCTCCCCCCTCTCCTCTGATTTTAACTAAAATAAATTCATTCAATATAACTGTTAAGCATTAAAAACCTAAATACTAGATTTATTTCCTATATTTTAAAATAAGTGGGCTGACTCTCAATGCTTGATATATCTTTTTTTAAAGTTTTAACATGTTCTTTTTATAAATATTGTAAAATAACATGTTTTTCGCATTTTGTATTCCAAAAATTTTTATCTGAGGATAATAATAATGAAAATATTAGTTTGGTCTTCTTTATAACCTCTTCGCTTTTGCAATGACTAATAATTTGTTCAAATGGAGTTTTTTTTTTTACCGTAGATATTATTATTATATGATTTTAGTTGGGGTTCGGTAAAGGTAGATCCAAAAAAATTCAAATTTAACATAAGTGTATTTTTTTAAAAGATTATCTGCCAACGTTTCGGCTTACATTGTAAGCCATCTTCAGGGCTGTAGAAATACAATGTCATGAGAATACAATAATATTTGACAATTTTACCATGGACAGGACGTCTCTCGTCTTCCATATAGGCAGGTGTGGTAAATTACTATTTTAATTTTATTCAATTATTCTTTTAATAAGTTGTTGCCTGCATGTTTTTAAATTCTCTTACATAGCTTTCTACATTCATACTTTTGATATCACATTACATTATGGTAATTCTATATTATAATATAGTCAATTATTATTGTATTCTCATGACATTGTATTTCTACAGCCCTGAAGATGGCTTACAATGCAAGCCGAAACGTTGGCAGATAATCTTAAAAAAAATACCCAACTAAAATCATATAATACTAATAATTTGTTTTCTTTTTCATTTATTAATGCAGCCATCTCTACTCTCTTGGACTCAAATTAAATTTTTAAGAGTATTTTCGACAATTAAATCTCCATCGTCCTCGCTTGTTGCACCGCCGTGCAGTTGTGCGGTCACATGGACAGACTGCGTCTCTATCAAATGTATAACTAGTTTCTCTTTGGCGTTGCCAAGTGTTTACGGAAGGAAGCACAGCTCGGCCCACGCCCAGCGGTCACCTCTCCATTACAAAGCTTTTTATAACCACTAAATTTTCCCCCAACACCTGACTCTTTTTCTTCTTGTCAGCCAATGATATACAGAATGCCTTAAGTCCGTCACACAATAAACTAAGCGAATTCCTCTTCGTTTTCAATGAATATTTTTATTCGAACTGATACCCATGTCATGTAAGCAAAACTAGTAATGTTTCGAATGAAAAGTTTTTTGGTGTATAGATTTTTAGTCGATTTTTTTTTGTTGGCGTTCGGTCAAGGTAGATCCAAAAAATAATATTTAAAAAAGCGTATTTTTAATTATCAGCCAAAGTTGTTCCGGCTTACATCTCGCCTTCATGATAGCCCTGAAGATGGCTTACTATGTAAGCCGAAACATTGGCAGATAATAAAAAAATATACTTTTTTTTTTATATTGTATATATTTGGATCTACCTTGACCGAACCCCAACAAAAAAACTTCTACTAATAATAATGTTTCGGTTTTCTGGATGGCCTACAGTAATTAATTGTTTGCTATATGATTTGAAGAAAAGTAATAGTATATAATGTAATTCATTAATTTTCAATAGTAGTAACTGTTAAACCGGGAAATCGTTCCTTTCCAAATTTTGGATTACACAAAACCCACATTAAAATCATTCGAATCCATGGGGTTCAGTAGTTTCTCATACCGTGGGAATAAATACTACAGCGCACGGCCAGTCCTTGATTAGGAGAGGGAAGTACTTATTAACAATGAAGGAAATGGACCGGGTTTCGAATCCAGGGCCTTTTGTATGCAAGTCGTGCACAATAGCATCTACCCCACGGCTCCAAAATTTAAAACGGACCATTTTTAGCTGACTCCAAGTGGGTATACGAAAGTATACTTCATTACATAGTAACTATCATTCACAATGGTTCGTTAATTATAGTGTACAACATAATGGAAATAGCTGGGTTTCTGTGGTACACTGATGGCAGTAAGATTCATATGGCTGGATATAAGATAAAACTACTTCACAATTCATCAAAACGGACTTACCATTGTACCATCAATCTTACATAAATTTGACCTAATTACCCATTTAACGTTGAAATGGTTATGAAGGAAATTATTAATAGACCTCCATTAGTCATTTTGTCAGTCAGTTGGTAGCAGTTGAGAATCTCTTGCTGTCTGTGCGATATAACGTTCATTATAAAGTATCACAAATTTTGTTGTTGTTGTTGGATATACTTCTGATTTGAGCGTTGGCTGTCGACCTCATTATCCTGACGACGGTTGCTCGATGACGCAAGCCGACTGAGACGACAGTCCTCGCTCCTTCGACAGGAACACAATCCTTACGACGAGAGGGGGACGAAATACGAGAGTACAAGGCTTTATATGGTAACGTTATCTTACCCTGGAATGCTATTGTATTGTTTTTCTCTCTGATCCCTCTCACGTTTTTCATTTTCAACTATTACTCTTTTTACAGTTGCGCTTAGTCTATCTTTCGGAATTGAGCACAATTGGTTTTTTTTTTTTTTTTTAGGCCTAAAGTTTAGAATGTTACGAATCCTTTTTATAGACTTCCATGTGTACAATAACTCTCAATAATCGGCTATTTATAAATTTATATAGGGCCTGGCTGTGTCTTATTCGTTTTTTTTCGTATCTAAATGGCTATTATACTTTTCATTTAGTTATAGGACCAAACAATTATGGGTAAGTACAGTTCTACTTTGTTTATACTGTATTTAACCTCGTTACAGATCTATTATATAAGTTGAAATGGAGATTTTTTTTCCGTAGATATTTTTATTAGTTGGTTTTTGATGGGGTTCGGTCAAAGTTTATCCAAAAAAATACAAATTTTGGAATTAAAAATGTGTATTTAAATTTTTTTAAATTATCAGTCATGAAAATGGGATCTTAGTGACACAACATCCCCTCTCGCCAGATAACCCTGAATATGGCTTACAATGTAAGCCAAAAAGTTGTCAGATAATTCAAAAAATACAATTTTGTATTTTTTTTGGATCTACCTTACTGAACCCCGACAAAAAACAAAATAAAATTTAATAATTATTGAAAGAAGATCTATTCAGTTATTCATTTTCGTTACAAATTATTAGTTGTAAGAACAGATATGTAGTAATTGTAGGGCAGTTTTGTAATATATACCCCTATTATATAACTTACAATTATAAGTTACGGTAAATTTATCTGTGTACAGGAGCTCATGTAATGGCTATTAAAGAATAGTATCCTTAAAGTATTTCAATACCTGAATTTCCGCTTTTGCCACTGGTCCATTCCTTCTCCGCCCATGTCATTTTTCAGCATAAAATGTTTTATAAAAATATCTATAATTTTAGTTATAATGTATGGAATTCAATAGTATTTCTTGTGGTTATAATAAGAACCCATGCCTGTCATAAGGTTCAAACATATATCTAATCAGTAAATTCGCTCGAAAGGCTCTGTTGTTGTATACGGAGTATTTATAATATTGAAATGCTGTTGATCTATTACTATAGAAAACATATGAAAAAACATATTTTAAACGCTTAATATGGTGTATACCTTCTTCATGTAGACCACTTGAAATTGAGAAAAAAAAATCACTTCATGCGTTGTCTGTTTTACTTACCTACGTAGACATAAGAAATTCTTTAAGATTAAACTTTCTGTTATTTGTTTAGTCAATTGAGTAAAATCAAGGTGAACCCAGATTTTTTTTATTGTTAAAAAAAAAATGTTCTGCAAGCGTACAGGATTTGGTGACACAGGAAGTTCAAATACAAATATATATTAACTGATGTTACTGAGGAAGTCGGCTTAATTTTCTTAGCTCCTGGATGATAGACTTTTTTGCTATCGTTTCTCATACGCTGGAGTGTGAGGACGCCCTCGCCTAGACTGAGCGAAGTTATGCTATTTAAGACGTGTGAAGGAATAGTATTTGTTCCAAACAAGACGGAGCAGTTGAGTGTACATCGATATTGAAAATATCGTAGAAATAGCTAAAAAATGACTACTACTCAGTTGTTTGCCTAATTTTAATTTTTACTATTAATATACTATTATATATTTATCTTGTTTAGGAATAAAACTTCTTTTCGGTTTATCAATGCAGGATAACGGATAAGCAGGAGTTCAGAATTCTTAAAGCATTCATCAGGAACGAATTCGTAGTGAATAAGAACTTATAGGATAAGAATCCTAAAAACGGCAAAGCATGGATTTCTTCTCAAATTTTGCCCCTTGTAGGTAGCAATCGGAAAAGCAGTGTGATAGCGATCTAGCTATTGCTTAAGTGCATTCTCTGGCAAGTTCGCGAGTACTTGTGGGCAGATTTTAACTGTTTCTTGCCGAACCTCATCAATATTCGTTAATGGTCTCCCAAACTCCTTTTTCATTTCCAAAGTCTTATCTACACTGCTAAATTTTTCAAAGAACGCTGCGTTGGTCAAGGCCACCTTTTCTCCAGTAATGCCCTAAAATTGTGAGATTTTCATAGGATACTGCCATGTTTCTTCTTTAAATAATGAATAACCAAACTGAGGCTTTTGTATTTATGTATTACTGTATGTAACCAATTTTCTAAAAAAAAAAGTCCGTATGTGTATCTTATAAAAAAAAAACAAAAAAACTTAAAGTGCAGTTTATATTCTTAAGTTTTGTAGCTTCAGCGTCCGACGCGTAAAGGTTTATTGGTCAGTATTCATTGGAGTTTTAAAATTGCTGACTTGTAAGATTTGAAGAAATTACTTTTAGAGCGTTTCTGCGGATCTTTTTCAATTGATGCATTCTCTGTAGGAAATAAGCTAAGACAGGAAAGATAAGTCCGTCATGAAAGAACAGCGTTAACGAAACAGATTTCCCTCGTACATTTGTTTAGTTAGAGATTGACAGAAATGTTTATTTTTCAGGAGAGCGAGGAGAATGCAGTTTTAGTTTGATCTGGAGGGGACGAGAGGGAGGTAGACTTCAATCTCCCTATATACTTTCTTAATTATATTACTTTATATTTGTTTTCTAAAACCACTAAAGAACGTAAACGCCAGAAGGTGATATTTGACACATTTAAATTTATAATATTTTTCAGTAGCTAATAATAAAAATTTTAAAATTTAGTATTTTTGAAAACCCTCCCTTCTTTTGTAATTTTAACTATCACGGATCTCGTCCAACAATTTGGGGATTATACTAAAATACTCCATTTTTTTTCTCAATCGTAAAAATATAGGGTCGCTAACTCTCCCATTAAACATCTTAAGCAATTTTTTTAAATCACACTTTTACTAAAGTTATTGAATATATATATATATTTGAGTACTATAATAAGATATAATTTCTCTTTTTAGCGAATGTATTTTTAAAAGTTCAATTTTGTCTATTAAACCATCTCTTTCACTTCTGCGGATTGAATTAGATACTGAACTCGATAAGTAATCTCGAATACCAAATTTTGTTTCTTTATTCTACATACATATACCCTTTAGGAGGCAGAGTGTAAATGTATTGTGTGTGGTTCGATATTTTCTTTAGGGGAAATCCGCTAATGATTGGTAGGGCCTGTCATGTTCAGTTGTAAGCGAGCGACTAGGGCAGTGTGGCCCTTGTTGTGTGTCGGAAGACAATATACAGCTCTCGTACACGTTTCCGGTGCGCGGCTTCCGACTGCCCGGCCTGAGGCTATCGTTGCATATGTCTATACCAGCTCGATTTCTTCCGAAATATTACCCTCCAGCTACTGACTAACCTAACTGACAAACCACTTTTTTTTTTTTTTTTTTTTTCTTTTTTTTTTTTTTTTGTATAAATTTGTATTTAAACCCTCAGATTCGGAAGAGGAATCTCCGTTTTAGGAGATGATTTCGGCTCTTTGGCTGGATCTCAATAAACGACGTATTATTTACGTAACTGAAGTTTAGAACCTGTTTAGTTCTGCACTCAGATGCGACCATAAATCTCCCTCTGAGATTCCTCCAGACATCCCCCTGATGATGACTTACAAGTTATGTCGAAATGTCGGCATTTTATTACTCAACAATTTTGGAGTATTTTATTTTATGATCCTAGCCGAATCCTGACCAAACTCTCCAGCTAATAAACTAAATTTGCCTATCTTTTGTTGGGAAGTATGTTCTTATTCTTAGCCCCCACCTTTATTAGACCTTTCTTTCTATGTCATATTACGGTTAATGGAATGAAATTCATACCTCGAGTTGAGTTTCTGTATTTTCAGTATGATGCACCTATGCATTTGTAAATCTATCAGTATTTTTTTTTTTTATACTTTTATTTATTTATTACATTCTGTTAAATTAAAATAATTTGTAATTTGATCACCACAATGAATTATAAAAAAATGACATTCAATGTCAATCACATGAGGAGAGAAGGGGATCAATGACACCACTCTCAAATTCTTCGTTTGAGTCGACGGGGAGGGTTGTAGGGGTTGGAGTTGGAAGACATGTTCTGTGCTAGTGGATTAGGATGGTATGGCAGTTCACTATAGAAAAGGGTGAAGCAGGAAGAAATGAAGTCTTGAACAAAAGGGATATTAAGTCGTGGTGAAGGAGTGAATTGGATACTTAATAGAGAGCATTTGCAATTATTCTCAGGGTTTTGGATTGACAGGACTGGATTCTTTGGGTGTTGGAAGGCTTGGCGGCACCCCAGATTTTTATTCCGTAAGTCCAGATTGGTCGTAATAAGGTTTTGTAGAGCGTCATTTTGTTTCCTATCGTAAGATTGAAGTTCTTATTCTTGGAGTCTGTATAGAAGTCCATTTCTTGTCTTTTAATTTTATTATATTCTCCCCATGTAAATGTAAGTCGTGAGTCAAGATGGAACCTAAGGTAACGAACGGAATTTTAATGTGGTAAAGGAATATTGTGAAATTTAACAATCCAGGAATGTGTTTCTTCCGCAGTTGGAAATTAACTTGAACGCATTTTTCTTCATTGATTTTTATTCTGCATTTGCCACACCATTGTTTGATTTTTTGAGGTGATCTTGTAGGTTTTTAGAAGCAGTTTTAGGATCGAGATGGGAGGATAGGATAGCATTGTCGTCCGCAAATAGAGCTAAGAGGGTACTTGGATGGGTAGGGATGTCAGCAGTGTACAGGATAAATCGGATAGGTCCAAGCACACTACCTTGAGGAACTCCCTCTTCCACTTGGTAAAAATCGGAGTATATAATCCTTGCCGAACCCTATCAGTATTAATGGGGTATATGCAATAACGTACTCTTGGTTAATTACGTCACCTAAAGAGATTAAATCCATCTTTCACATTCACCTTTTAATTTATTATTAAGATCTTTGCGGTCCTATTCATCCATTAAATAAATTTAGAAGATTGAAAAACAAGAAAAAAATGGTAATCATTTTCAAGGAAAATATACTAAAAAAATACGTGGCTCTTCTAAAATCATGGAGGCGCAATTTGGCTTTTTATTCATTTCTTATGTTTGTCTCATTTTGAAAGTGTGAAGTGACTAATTAATTCTGCCAAAACTGTCGATAATTTTTATAATTGTTACATATGGTTTTTTGCAAACTATGTTGTACATATTTTCTATATCCTGGAAGTTCCACTCTATATCCTGGAAGTCTTAATATCTTATGAATGTATATTAAAAAAAAAAAAATATTAACTTCTATGTTAATCGTCAGCTTAACGTTATTTGTTCTTTTTTTTGTTTCAGGTGAGATGTCCGCTCTTTGTTCGCTTTGTGTATTTCGTAAGTTACTGTCGTGCACATTCTTATGAAAAGTTTGTGACGAGCATATTTTATTTTTAATTTTAGAAATTACATATTTATTCAATGGTCATCATATGACTTAGGTAAGTTATTGTAATTAAATAGTCTAATTGTTGGGTTTAAAGTTTTTGTATATGATGAAGAGGAGAGTGAGACAGGAGGAAAGATATGAATTATTTCCAAGGCAAAATTAATTTACTTTTGTCATATTACTAAATATACATGGATGTGATCATATTAAAAAAAAAAAACTGCTATAATTGGATAAGATTTAGCTGTTTTATTTTCAATTATCTAAAAAGGTTTTGGATCTCGAAAAGAATTTCTAATCCTTCTTGTTCATCTCAGTGAAAGCAATCCTCGTTGGTGGAATTTATACTGCCATTTGTGGGGGGGAATATTGAGGAAACTTTTCAAATTCACTAGCATTAATTCTGGCGCCTCTGGGTCCAGTGGCTCCTGTCCTTTATTTACCCCAATGCACCTGAAATAAATTCATTTTAAGGGTTTTTGTGTGCGTAAATATAAGTTCGGATTCAAGTGGTTCTTGTTAAGTAGTGACAGTACGAAGTGTTTTCGAAATATTTTTGAGTTATATGTACTCTTTTATTGACGTTAAATTATGTTTAATTTGGCTATGTATAAAACTATGTTTTGAAATCCTCTGAGTATTGCCTTTATTGGGATCAGCTCTAAGGATTTAGATGAGATATGTCCATAATATTTTTGAAGCCTTAGGTCACTGTTTAGGAAACGTGACGTCATGTACTGAGTTAAATTGTTAACAAATTTTTACTTCATAAATACACATTTGGTAATTTAATTTTTAATATTAGTTAGGAAATCTTTGTTGCTATACTTTTCGTTTTTTTATTATTAATAAACATTTATTTTGAATGATTTAACCTCCCTATCATCTACTTAGATGGCGATGCTATGTACAGTTATCCAGCCCATTCTAAACTTGTATGACAAACGGATGCCTTCGGCTACCCCAGCGGACACCCATATTAGCCTCCATTCCAATCACTAAGGATCATTGACGGAGGGCTCTCTACAGGTTGCCACCCCATTCTAAACATCCATATCTCTAGATAAGCATTTATTTATCGATAAAAAAATTGAACCCGCAGCGTCAGGATTGCGAGACCCGAACTGACACATGAGCTATTTCCCCTCCCCCCCTCAATAAACCTTAATGTCATATATTTTTGATCTTTTTTTCTATAATTATTTTTTTTGTTTTTATTATGTTTCTTTGATGTAAATTATATTTTGCAATGCTTAAAAGAGGTGAATATTTGTTAGATGTTTCTACACATACTTTTTAGTGACGTATAATTATAGGAGTTATAATTTTTTTATTACTAGTACCTATTTCTTGAATGTATTAATACTTTTTATACATAATATTATTAAGAATTTATTTATGAAAGTATGAGGGATGTACTTATGATATATTTGAAACTGCAGCTTTCGAGGTAGTTTAGTGAGTAGTTAAAGTTGTATAACGGTGTCCTGGGCTTGAAGAATCTGAAAAGGTTTTGGGTTCGCTTGGGCACATGAAGTCGCCCTGAAAACGGAACGTTCTTGAAAAAAGTGAACCTCTGAATAGGCTATTCTTTGCTTGTTAGGTGTTGTTTGGTTGTACGGTTCTCTTTCCTTCTAATTTGTATTCGACTTCTGCTTTACTGTCTGTCAATGTTGCATTTTATAGCATCTCCTATTTCAATACTATTTGTTATTACTTATAATGATTATATTCCTTAGATTTGCTTGAGGAATGCAGTCATCAGCTTTTATCGCTCCCTTGCGGAGTACTTCTCTTCAATACTCCCTCTAGCTGACTGAACTGACTGATACTGCGTCCATCTTGTTGGCGGTAGTTGGTCGGGGAGCCGATGTGCGGTTTCGTGCACCCCCAGTACCTTGACCGCAGCTCCGACAGTCCTCTGGACGCGCCGCCTATTCCTGTACAGGATGCGGCACTTGGCATTCCTCACGTCTACTCCCTTCCTTCGCTATATATAACCACATTTACAGGGGTAGCTTGAATTGTTCTCTTGACGTTCCCTCTCCACATGTATAGTGTTCCTACTACATCGAGGTGTACACTCCCGGCGGCTACCGATAACGTGGTGAGGGGTTGTACCTACATATGTCTCAAATTCGCGGGGAAAAACGGAACTAAATAATATACTAGTATAAGAATTTGATTTTTATTATTATTTATATTCCCCAGAAAACTGCCCTTCTATATACATCGCAACAAGTTAAATAATGGTTCGGTTATACTTCAATTACCCATTCCCCTGCTCGTTTTTGATTGTTCTAACTAATAACAACTTTGTGTTCCTCTATATCATTGTCGCCTGCTCTGTACCATGGCATTGAAAGATTGCTGTCACAACAAGTTAATGTTTCAAAATATTTTCCACATGTTGACGGTCTATTTTTGATTTTTGAAAAACCATTAATAAAAATGTATTTGTTTTTCTTCTAATAATGGTAGAATTCCAATTCATTATTTATTTATGCTAATCAAAGGAGTGAATGAAAAAAAAACAGGATCATAAGAGATGACGATACATTTACTTTTATATCTTGAGTATGAAGCAGACAAGGAGAGGGGCATAGAGCGTAGAAAATACTCTAGAGTAGGGGGTGGGAGGGGGGGCTCAATAATCGGC
>KZ807178.1:280379-294666 GCA_000696205.2 Oncopeltus fasciatus | reverse complement strand
CGGACTCCAACCCCTATGATCCACCCCGACGACTAAATACATATATATTTAATAAAACATGAAAAATCGACTTAGATGAGGTATTGAGAGTGGTGTCATTGGTCACCTTCTCTCCTCATATGATTGATATTGAATGTCATTTTTTTTTCTAATTCATTGTGGTGATCAAATTACAAAATGTTTTAATTTAACAGAATGTAATAAATAAATAAAATTTTAATAAAAAAAACAAAAAAAAAAAAAACTTACCTGATGAAGAGATTCGAAGTTCAACTCCTAGATGGAAATCACTTACCGTATTGGTACCTCGAGCTAAAAAATGAATCATTACCACATAACATAGCTAATTTTTTAAATAAAGAATTATAATTTGATATTTTCGTTTCTTTCTAGGAATCATTGTTAGTTTGTTTATGTATAAATGCAGTTGATAAGAAGGGAAAGAGGTTTAATTTCTAGGGTTTAAATACAATTCCAGATCTTCGAGAAGCTCATTTTAAGAATAAGGCTTGAAGCGTTGAGCTGCTCTACTTATTATTTTTTAAGTAGGGAATATATTTAGAATTGGAGATTCTGTAAGTAGGGAAATATGTGTAAGTATTAGCTTGTATGTACAGTTTCTTCTTCCGGGTTGGACCGTGTCAAGTTGTTGTTAAAAAGCGAATATTCATGTAAAGCTAATATGAAATAAGATAATGAAGACTAAGTAAGGAAAGGGAGGAGGAATTAAATGGTTTAGTTGTGTAGAGGAGAAAGGAGGATAGGTCGGTGGGCTGGCTCCCAGACCGAGACTATCTCACTATTCATATCAGAGGAGAGGAGCGCAAATTACAGAACTGTTACCGGTCCCGCACTGCCCATTCAGCAGAAATCTCCGGCAGACCTATATATCCAGCTGTGGAGGTCGGCCACTGCAATCTTCCTAGAGGGCGCTTTACCCGGACTCCGATCTGGGAGAGATCTAGTCGGTGTGTTACACATGTGGTCGCTGGCCGCCGCGGGGGCATTCCGAAAAGCAATCCTCNCATGATATATATATATAAGAAGAGAAGGTAATCGACCTTGGGGATATGGCTTTCTAAACAAACCTGATGTTATTAATAAAGTTAAAAAACAACAACAAAAAAAACGCTAATACCAGTTTGACTTAAAGTTTTATCAAAACATGAACAATTTTGCCTGTCACTTTGATTCTCTTGAACTTCTTCCTTGTTATAGTTTGCCGACTGTACAACAAGCTCAAGACAGTCGTCTATGTGAAGTAGGGAAGGCGGAGAATGATTTATACGCATATACCCTTCTCCATTTAAAGATAATATTGTGGCATTGTTTTATGGTTCTTTGATTTAAAAATAATTTTAACAACTATAATTTTAATGATTTTTATATTTTTAATTGTAGTTATAATGAAAGTTAAGTGAATTCATCTGTACTTTTAATATACATTATTAGTAGAGAATTTATTGGGGTTCGGTCAAGGTTGAAAAAAAAAAAAATATTAAAAGAAAAATAAGGTGTATTTTTCATTTTCTTTCGACATTTCCGCTTTCATTGCGAGCCATCTTCAGGACTATCATGAAGACGTGCCAACTATGAAAAATTTGCATGACTACTAGTAATCTCCACGCTCAAAAACTCTACATTTGAACTAAAATGTAGACATTTTCTTACATACTGTTTAAATATATTAGTTTTGCATATGATAATTTGCAAAATCAACTTGCAAACTTGCAAAATTCTGTACGGCGACCTCGTTGTATACATATTCAGTGTAATTATTTTCAAGGAGTTAAATTAATTAATTACAAATATATCCTGAAGTGAACTTTAAATATATGATAATAATGATTAAATATATGATGTATAATACTGATCAATAGGTAATTTATTTAAAAAGTTACAAATAATATTATTATTAATAATTAATAGTGCATGCCGAGTTTTAGTGTATAGTAAAATATGTAATACCAATTGTCAATAATTAATCCGAATAGTTTAGTATAGCATATAAAAAGGTATTATTGTCCATAGAGTAGAAAGCCTTGAGTATAATCACAAAAGGTGTGACGCACAAGCTCTTTTTTTTTTTTGCTGCGTCATTATCATTTTTCGAGCTTTGTTAACGGAAATACATATTATATACTCTAAAAATACCCTTAAAAAAATAGCTTGCATTCTGACCTCCTCGTTGTCAAATTTGGTTATGTCTCAAAACGTTTTCGAAGAATATGTCTGAACTAAATAAATAAAAAATCTAACTTTATTCTGTTCCCTTGCTATAAAAATTGTTAAAATTTACGTGGGATTATATACCACAAAAAATAATATTTATAAAATTAAAAATTTAAAAGTAAATAACGAGAGTCATTAAAAACACTAAAGCGGAGAATTTAATTTAATTAATTTAATATCAGACTTGTCTCGGTAGTGTAAATGGAAAACGCACAGGCCCGGATATTAGAAGATACAAGTTCGTGTCCTAGCTGGGAAAGTTAGATTTTTTATTCCGTTCCCTTGCACTAAAAATTGTTGTAATTTTCTAATGTTTATGATCTATACCATTTTCACGAAAAACGTTTGTTTAGAAAGAAAAGTAGTGGGGCATCCCCCACTCTTCTTCCCCGGTAAGTCTAGAGCAAAGGTAGATTAAATATCCTCATTTAATTTTATTTTTATCCATCTTAATGAAACATAGATAAATTAATAACCATATTAATAATATGCTGAGACGCAGCTATTGCTTGGCCGACTTGTGCCCTAGTATTTTATATCTGGAACGGTTGTGATATTTTGTATAGAGGAGGCTGTGAGTTTTGCCAAGAAACTTATAGCGCCTTGTGTTTGTTATTTTACTTTAATTATTACTAACCTACTGCAGAAAATTATTAGTTTCGTTCTTGAAGTTTTGTTAAATAAAATGGTTTTTTTATTATTTTTTTTTATTTTTTATTTATTTTTTTTTTTACGTTATCAAAGTGAGGCGTTTGAAGTAGCAAATTTATTTATGGGTAATATTGCGAGTTCAGTGTCGTATTTTTTTTTTCGCATAATAAGTTTCTATGTGTAATATTCACGATTCCATTATGTCATAATGGAGTTGTGAAAGAAGAGCCAATTTCTTTTAACAATGGGTTCGGTTTTAGTATTTCTCATTAATTTACTTCAAAAGAATTTAATATTTTTGACTAGTTGTATAATATTTTACATTATCAGAAAATGCATATCAATATATATGAATGACAGCCAGTTTAACTATTGTCAAGATATTTGTTGCTAATTGTCATTGATAAACTTATTTACTTGTTAAATAAGAACAGACTAATATCTATCTATATCTATGAATATGAATGAAAACAATAAACAAAAACTACTGTCGAATAATTTTAAATCGTTTAAATAGTTTTATTTGTATTGTGTTGTTTTTTCTTGTTTTGTTTAATGAAGGACCTACCAACTTTGTTTTGTTTTTTATATAAATTGTTTTCTTAAAAAAAGGCCCTAATAACTGGCCTAATATTTGTTAATGATGACATAAAGTTTAAATGGAGAGTTTTTAACCGTAGAGATTATTATTAGATGTTATTTTGTTGGAATTCGGTCAAGGTTGATTCTAAAAAAAAGTTACTTTTTTAAATAATGATTTTAGTTGTGGTATGTAATCCCACGTTAAATACTAGAAATGCAAGGGAGATAAAAAAAAAATCTTACTACCTCAGTCGGGACTCGAACCCGGACTTCCTTTAAAAAAAAGTTCAATATGTATTTTTTAATTATCAGTCGACGTTTTGGCTTACATTGTTAACCATCTTCAAAGCTATCTTGAAGGCGAGATGGGACGTCGTGTCACCAGGATCCCATATTCATAAATGAGCTACATGTGAAGCGTTGCGAGATAACTAAAAAATACACATTTTTTAAATAGTATTTTTTTCTGATCTACCTTTACCGAACCCCAACAAAATAACATCAACTTATTAATATTTTAAGATTTCAAAGAAATAAAGTAACTGAATTGAAGAGACTGCCTATTAGGTATTTTACTAAGGATTTTGTCCTGGCGAAATTCCGTCTTCACCACGAAGGAAGGAATACCATCCTGCGATGGAGGATCTTAACTCTTCACCTTTCAAAGATTAGGCGTGAAATCCTTCTACCCACCTGAAAGCCTTTATCTCCCTCACATACCTCTCCCTCTCCCCCTGTGGCTCTCGAGATTAGATTTATTCGTTTGGTCTACTTTTGGCACATTTTCCCCGCCATAATCAGACTGTTCACAATCGCTACTCTTATAAGACTCCCTTAATAATTTCATAAGTTGAAAGAAAAAATTTCTTACACTCACGCATAGATAGATACAGACAGAAAAATTACTCACACTGAGTTATGCTCAAAAATCGCTAATCTATCCTTTAGTGTTATTGATATGAAAAATTAAAGATTATAATATATAAATAATAGATACATGGGAATAGAATAAAAATCTATCTGTCTCAACCAGGGCTCGAACCTGGATCTCCTGCTATCCGGGCAACCGCGTTAGCCACTTACACCACCGAGACTAGCCAGATAACTTATTATTCCCCGCACTCTTACCGGGAGTCTAAACCTCCGAGTAAGACGAATACATCGTCTTATGCTCGAAGGAGCTGACATAAAAAGATATAATGACATAAAAGTTACAAAATGTTAGAAAATATTTTTGTAAGACTGGTTAATATTGAAGATATTTAAGAATTAAAGTAGGATGGTTGAACACTTTTTACCCGCATTATTTTTTCTTTTATGTATGGTAAATATTGTAATTTACAATTATGTCACATCTGGGTTTTTTTATAGCATATTTTCCAGAAATAAGTCGTTATTTATATTTTGATCATAAAATATGATCCTCAATGCTTCTCCGTTAACTAAGCCTAAATACTCCGAAGTAGTTCAGGACAAAACTTCTTTTTGCCACTTTACCATGATTTTGAAAAAAAGTTTGATTTGGATTTTTACCTATCCTGCATTAAAGATACTAAAATAATGTGATCCTTAAATATATATATAATTTCTACCTGTACAAATTATAAAAAAAAAATCTTCAGAAGAGTTTGTTTTAGTTATAATTATGCAATTTAAAACTAAACATTTAACTGATTGTAGATTGTCCCGGCATATCTATCTGTTAGTGAATGTTTATGACTAGCTCTTTATTTGGAATATTTTCGACCAATAGGTTAAAATGCACTTTTGTCCTGAGCATTGACTGAATGTAGGAATGAGTTGGGCGAGTGGACCCACACTATCGAGGGGTTGGCATTGTCGAATCGATATCTGTATGTTAGCTCTGATCAGCTGCGGTATTTATTTTGATTTTGACAGGAATACTCTTTTCAATATTTTATCTGACATTCACAATATTTTATCTGACATTCAGAGCAAATGACTGTTTTGTAGTTTTTTCTCACCCGGAATATTTATTAATATATTAGCTAATAATAATAAAAAAATATTGAAAAATATATTTACTTTTTATTTTGGTTTCTTACAGAAATGTTAGTAATAAAATTCACGCATTGTATCTATTTCAAATACATAGTGGTATATAATTTTAATTTAATTTTGTGTAATAAATAATTTGTGAACTTAAAAATAAGGTTATATTATATCGCACAAACATTAGATTGATATTATTTAGCATAATAAGGATAGACATTTATTCGTTCGTAATTATTATTAATATTTGTTGCTTCTTTAGGACCTACATATTTTTCTTCGAAGTATAATGCAGTTCTTATGGACATAATAGCATTATATACATGGTAATTGTTTAATATTTATTTTCTTTCGAAGGGGGGGGGGGGGGGTTACCCCATTCCGATTTGGTGGATTTATTTGATTTCGTTATGTAGTTTACTACCAATATATAAAAGCGGGTTGGTAGATTGTACGGAAGAGCAGTTAGACAGATATGTAAGGGAAGGCAGAGGACGCCTATATTTATATAGAAAATATCCAGGAAGTTCTACAAACTAGGAACGGAGAACTCTGTGATTTTAAGTGTAATATTCTGAAAAATATGCCGGTATTTTATTGAGAATTTAGAACATTCCGTTTAATGGGTTTCTTAAGTATACAATTTTATTAACAATTTTTAGCATTGTTTTTTGCCTTATCTTATTTGCAATTTTATTTATAATACAAACTTGGTGGTAATTGTATTTCTAGAAGGCTTGCCTTTGTGACATTGGTTCTGAATTTAACTGTATCTTTTGACACAGATCCTGTGCCACTCCTCCTTCGAAAAGATCTCTTTTTGGTACCGATCCAAAATCTTCCGACCTCTCCTAGCGCTTCTCCGTCCTGCTCATCTCCTCCCTATTTCTTCTTTTTTAGAACTTTTATTTTTGTCTACTGCGTCCTGCCTTCCACCTTTTCCCTTGGCGTTCACCTCGACCTTCCCCTTGACTGTACTCAGCTTCATTATCTTACGCCTGCCTTCCTCTATGATGCCTTGAAGATTCCGAACGAGATTTAAAATTGGCTTTATTACTTAATAATTTCTAATAGTTGTTGTTATCGCCCGAAAATAGATTTAATACTTTGATTTCAGAAAATGTTCTAATATTTAGTAGTCTTTATGATCTCGTGTGTTAAGGATTAAATTATCAGAAAATTAATTTAAATTAAATTTGCCTTATTTGTCAAATTAAATGTTGTTTATTTTATGTGTATAAGATTCTACTTTGAATCTAACGTTTAACGAGAGGATACGTTTATTCATGATGAATTATAAAATTGTTATAGTTTTGATTTAAAAGTTTAAACAATTTTTTTTAAATTTTATTTTGAAAGATTGTAAAAAAATTCTATATTTTTAAAAGAGGGTTTTCAACCTGGAACGTTGACATGTAACCTTTATTTTAAACGACAAAGAACTTTCTAAGAAAATATTTTAAATGATGGATAATTAAATTTCCTTATAATGTATTATAATTTATATATGTGTGTGTGTGCGTGTGTTTGCGGATTTCGTGAAAGCCATGAAGGTGGATTATGAAGACTCTTGGCATCCTCAATGGCCAATATTTTTATTCGCCAAATTCCAGAGAGAAAAATGCAGTGCGAAGAACCAAGAGCTTTACACGGACTTCATTGATCTTGATCAGACGATATTGTCAGGAGTGAAACGATATGGCCAGCATTAAGGAGAAGGGACGCTGATGTATCGCTTATCCTAGCCATTAGTCATTTGTATAGGATTGTAGAGTGACTTTGGGGTTTGCTCTCTGAGACATATCAGGGACCAAGGGATCTAATAAAGGGAGCAATCCTCAGCCGGTCGTTGAATATTTAAAAAAAAACCAAAAAATTGCTAATGTGTAGCAGTGAAACGCAAATCCAGGGGCTACGAAGTCTATTTTAAGGTAAACAAATTTCTCACTTTGTTCGTCACAGATTCTGGTGGCGTTCGTCCGGAGGAATGTATCTTTGGATCAATTTCTGAAGAGTGTATTGCTGTTCCTTGAGGTAAAGAGGACACTTGCCGTTTCCCTAGGGGATGAGGTTTGCAAGAAAAGGAATTTTAAATATCTTTGGTCCTCTCAAGAAGATGAGGGATCGTCAGAAATTGATGTTTGAAGCTTTCTTGGAATGCTAATAGTATGTTGTACCTCTTTCTCTGGAATATGGCGATTTTGGTCGGTTGATTTTTAAGGCCGTTGTTGAGTCGGTGTTAATTTATACTCGTGAGACTTGATAATGACTGCTCATTTGCATTGGAAAGTAAGGCATGCGCTGAAGGATTGATGGAGAAGTTGCCTCTCAAGGAATCATACTCAACAGTGTTTGGAATGAATTCGTTGGGTAGAAAATGTGGGTTGAAAGCTCTGGCTGGCTCCGAAATAATTGGACAATATAAGGTTAATGGAAAATATTAAAAATCTTGATTAGAGGCAGCATCAACGACATTTAATATTATCTTCATTGTTAATTTCTGATTTTGATATCAAATGTCTTTTACTTTCAAAGAGAGTCTACCTTAATGAACTATGGAAAATACGCTTATTTACTTATTTAGCTTATTTGTTTATCACTTAGCTCATCCAGGCTGAATCCTTGTTCAGTGATGCTTTATTTTTCTAAGTTATGTCTTGAAAATTTTCGATGATAATAATCTTTATCAAATTTGATATAGCAGGCCACTGGAAAAACGTTTTACACAAAAAAATATTTTGAAGTTTAAATAACACTAGAGATTGTCGATGGCTGTTTGTTTGTGGTAACTTGTTCCCTATCTTAGTTAAATAAATAATAATTCTCTATGAAAATGTTAATGTGTACATTTAGATGTTTATCACTACCTATTAAAGTTGGCAGAGTATTCATAGAGCGTGTAAACTTATTGTTGGTTACAGATTTAGATTAATGTGAGAGTTGAATAGCTCATTCTTAGGAAATCAAGTTTTCTGGCTTTGATCGGATATTGAATTGTGTACATCATTAATCTTAATTCCTGATCGTTTAGAAATAAGATCTAGCGCAGCTAAGGTTAAGGCAGCCAATTCTGTTATTACTGAAATATATTATGTTTACTATTTTTGAGCCAATGTTTGGTAATGACTGAAATAATTTCATTTATTATCGATGGATTTAGGCTTTGAGATACCGTCAAAGATATTTTAAAGTATCACTAATGTTTAGTTTAGCTTATATTTTCTGATTGTTTTCTTTATTATTGTTAATTGTTGTTAACGAAATAAAGAGCTTAGAACATTGTTTACTGATTGGATACAATATGTTTGAATTTGCTTTCTTGGAAAGATAATTTACAGGATGACAAATGTAATTATTCATTAATAATAATGATAAATTTTATAGGCGCTAAATGTACCCCGAATCGCATGATCTCATTTATTTAGGAATTCTGATGTATGTAGTTTTTAATGAGAAATCAGGATTTTATTATTATATCCTATATAACTGAAGGAATAGTAGCCCGCACGACAGGACTGTATTGTGGGTTTGTTGTATTTTTCTTCGAAGGAGTTATTTTTATTTTTAATGTCTCTGAAATGAGATTTTTATATCTTTTATTTACTTTGCTTTCTTTAATCATTAAAGATATCTTAACTAATTTGTTTGGATTTTAAACATGTTTTTTGTAGTTTTAGAATCCTTACTTGTTGAATTTATTTTCACTCTAATAACGTTCTTATGTAGTATGAAAAAATTTCCCATCGTTATTCACGTGTTATTCTTCCCTACATTTAATAAAAAATAGTTACAAATTTATCACGCTAGAAGAAAATCACATTTTATTAATGTGAAATAAGTAATAACATACCATTAGTAATCTTCGTTCAAATACTAAATGTAATAATATTTAATTTTTTTATGAGTTTCCGCATCTTTTACAGTTTATGATTTCATCAATGAAGATTAGTGTATAAATTGATTATTTTTTCAATGCGAGAAGGACGTATTCTTAAAGGGTAAACAGTATAGCTTTCTCAAACGGAGAGTTTTTTGACCGTAGATATTATTATCAGATGTTTTTTTTTTGTAGGGGTTCGGTCATGGCAGATCCAAAAAAAAATACANTTCGTTTTCAATAATAAATTCATTAAATTTGTTTATTGGTAAGAAAAATATTTTAGAAGTTAAGAGCGAAATCGCCACAATTAAGATTGGAGGTTTTCCTAAAGCGTGAGTGTTTTATTTCTCGTCTTAGAAGCTTTATTGTGTGCTTTTCTTCAAGGGATTCGGCATATTGATATCAAATGCAAAATAAAATACTTGAGTTCATGATGGAGCAAAAACATGGGTGAGAGAGGGGAATTATTGAGAAGTCAAAAATTGAGTATTGAATGTCAATAAAGAGAACATAATAGAAAAAGTAAATATTTAAGAATTTTCATAAATAAATTGAACAAATATGAGTGGGAATTTTCTTGAAACGTTACGTGTTTACTATTTTATTTTAGAGCCGTAACTAATGGTTTTACTTAATATAATTTGGCCATATAGCTTGTGAATATAAATTGAATGACTAAGTTCGCTAAATAAATAAGTATAAACTTTCACTTCTTAAAAAATAATATATCTTATACTTATATATATATATATATATATATATACACCCACACACACACACACACTCAGATAAATGTGTATGTGTGAGGTCCAGGTATGTGTATATGAGCGAAAAACGCTTATTAAGGGGGAAATTGACGAATAGCTACGATGGATGAACGCCTTCCCCTCTCTTATTTGTCGGACTGTCTAGAGCAAAGCAAAATTATTGTTTTACCTTTTACACTCGTTATTCTCTCCGTATTGTAATTATTTCCTTTTAATTTTTTGTGGTCTCTCTTTCATCCCCTGACTTTAAACGGCTCTGTGTGAATCGGTTTATGGTCATTCATCTTATTTAATTTGCCTTCTGTTCTCTGTTAGCGGGGTAGCCTGATCGCCATCTACTTTCCACTACTCCTGATAAATGAGGTATTAAGTGTGTGTTCTTTTTCTGTACCGGATTACTAATGCGGCTCTCAACTAAATTTAGTATGGTGACTATGTATAATCAGCTGTTGATCACGCAAGCCAGGATAAGTTTCATGCTTCTCTTTTGTGAGTCACACATTAGATAGACCGGGATGGGATCTCTTGTTGCGGGAATTCTGGGACATTAAATAGAAATCACAGTTTTTCTCTTTCTCTCTGCTTTGCGGAATACCTCCGCCCAGTGTAGACGCTGGGTGTGCGCGACCATGCCGCTGGCGGTGTACGGTCTCCCCGGTCAGGGCACCGGCCGGCTGCCAAGCCGGTACTGGCACAAGCTAGTGCGGCGTGGTCCTCCCTCTCCATGGCTACCGTTTTCGTATCGACCACCGGGCTCCGCTCTGCCGCCAGTCTTCAGTCTGCCAGCTGACATGTGGTGCTGTTCCAGGCTTAACACTGCACAGCAAGTGGTCACCGCCATCGTACCCGGCCAAGGTACTACTTGCTTCCAGCACCCCCCCCCCNTTAAATGAAAAAGGTTTTAATTCTGATTTAAGTTCTTTCATGTGCCTAGATCAACAATTTGTTTTTCAGATTCGTATGTATATAATAGACAAATTAATTTATTATGAATCAAGTTTAGTTATAAAGAAATATTAATAATTTATATGTGAGATATAATAAACCCCTGATCTGAGACCTCCAATTCTAAAATGTTCGCCGCCTAATTCTACTATACGTTTAATTCATATTGAGGCTAACTTGGTTTAACTATCGAGATTATTAAAATATTTTAGAAAGAAAGAGGTAAGTAAAAATGGAATTTACTTTTTTATGGTTTTGTCCTGAGTTTGTATCTTTAGAATACAAATTTACAATTTACGGAAAACGTATATATCTTTGTTCAATTTTTTGAAATCGATAATTGCAATTTCAGTACATAATGTGAAATATAAACTTAGACCAGAGAAACGAAAATCTGCAGATAAATTCAATTAAGTTATCCCCCCCTTTTATTATGTTTATATGTTGGAATGATATTATTGTTCTGACTAACTTCTCCACCATGAGACTATTCTATGTTGGAGAATGGTTGTTGACACTTTTGCAAAGGCCTGTATGATCGTATGAACGCTCGGGAAGAAGATATCTCCCAAACGCATTCTGATGACGCGTGTTCCCGGTATCTCATTGCTCTAGCTCCATGACAGAGGACTGCTTGCGCCGGCCGAAGGGAAGTTCCCGCTGATTCACGAGTATGAGGTGGAATTCTGAATGAGACTCTCCCCCTCTCTAAACACTCCCATGATCCCCCCCCCCCCCCCTCCCTGAGCATATATTTTTACGACTATTATGAAGCTTCTTAGGGGTGTGGAATTTGTAGAGAGAATGTCCTCAAATGCGGACATTATTTCATCCAATATTTCATTCTAAATGTCCTGAGTACGCTCCCCCTAACGTATTTAGACTTTTTTTTTTGTGTGTGTATGTGTGTGGCCATAATCATTCATATTTAGTTGTGTTGGCCGGTTGTCCAAAGAAACAATTATCTTTTATTTAATTGTGGTGTCATGGGCAACTCTGATATGATTCTTTCATATCACTTTTTCGATTTTTCGTGTATTATTTCAGATACAACATTTTTAACATACAGCATTTTAAAAATCACTTGTTCATTTTAATGATGAATTCATAAATTTGTAATATATTTATAATTAATTATACTTAATGGTGATCTGAGAGAGCACATTTGGTCTGTTTAGGAAAGATACAAAAATTTCCTCAACCAATCATAAATGCTAACATCATTAGTAATTCCATTTGTTATTTCAATTACTTTTTTATTTATTATATTCCTGTTAAAATAGCATTTAATTTAAAATCCACTTATCGGAGATAAATTTTTTTTAAAAATTCAATGTATTTTACTTGTTCAAAATTAGTTGCCTGGTTTACTACTTTTAATAGATTATTTCACAACCACAAAATTTAATTATTTCATAATAATCATATAAAATATGTCACACTCCTTATGGATGAGATATAATAAACTTTGTATAAACCACAATTTTAATAAGATTGGGATACACAAGGTGAAATATTCATCAACCACATTTTTTTTCTGCCAATAATTAATAATAATATTGCTCTATGCCAACAAATGCATTTTTGATATATAATATAATCTAGTTTTAAAATGTGGGAGTAATATTTGCCTATACTTTTTGTATCATTAATTAGATGAGATTGAAACATTTATTTATAGAATTTGTATCATTATTTACAGCAATATTTTGTACCTGACAGCTCTTATAAGCAAAGGTTATTTTGTCAAAAGTCTTAATAAAGTTATAACAAAATTTAAGAATTTGTATGAAACCAGAATTTGTAATTTTTTTCAATGATAGGCCTATTGTTGGATAATTGACTTTTTCATTCCCTCGTTCTTCTTTCATTCTTACCGTAGAGGAGCAACAGTTGGTTGCGGTGCTCCCAGCTGGTACTAGTTCTCTTGCCTACCGTCCGGAGCGCTGGAGTCCGGACCGGCCTTTCCTGCCATCTAGCGGTCGCTGGCCAAACCCTGTTCGTATACTACTGCAGTCCCTCCTGTATACTACACTCCTCTCTCCCTATTCTTGATTTAGCTTCACTTTCGCCTTTTGATAATTTTATATTTTCATTAGATTAGAAAAAAATAACTTGTATTGTTAGTTGAAATTAAAAAAAATTAACTTAACTACATAATTATTAATTATCTTCCAACAGAATTATATGATGAACCTTAACCTTTAACTTAATAAAAAAGGTGTGATATAGGATGATGACAAGTTGAATGAAAATCGTTTTGGAGTTTTATATATTTATATATCATAAGAGGAAAATTAAAATGGATTTTTGGATGTGTAAATAAATTAAATCGTAAGACTTTCAGATTAATTTTTAGTAGATTTTACTAGTAGTAGTTTTTTGTTACGTGGACAGGAAATAGTTTTTAAAAAATGTTTAAAATAGGATGTTAAGAGTTCATTAAATGCCCACAAGCTGTGCCCTTTTAATAATGAATCCTTTTTCAGTGAGTAGCAAAATTCAGATATTTATTTCTCTTGTTTACTACCAGTTTAACGATTAAAATTATTAGCAACTATTCTTATCATTTGCCTCGAATTTTTATTTTATCGTCTTATCATTGGTTATTAATATATGATAAGACGATAAAATAAAATGCTGGAAAACTGTTTGATTTTTGCAAGGAAAATCTGAGAGTTAGCATTCATACATAATTTATGTCTGAACTATATGATACTGCATGTTGAATTCATACATAATATACTAGTTTACTACTAGATATGTGTGCTTCGTAGAGAATGTGTTACTCTTCAGCTCTGAAATATGAAGGAAAGTAAATAATTGAGCTGAGAGGTTATCCTCTGTGAAGGTGCAATCTCTTGAGTGCTTGTCCTTTACTGATGTACTGGCTATGCCCTTAATGTCAAGAAGCTAGACTGGAATCAGAACGATTGTTTCTGGAGGTGATTTCTATTTAACCTTTTAGTACTACTTATGTATAATTGTGCTTATTGTGTGTGTTTGTACGTGAGTATACTAGTTAACTAAATTAAACCTCATATACTTGCCTTGTTTCATATATAATATATTTCTACCTACTTTTAAATTCTTTTTAGAAATTTTCAATTATCCTTATTTGATTTTTATTATTGAATTATAATAAATACCTTTTTTATTTTTTATTTTATTTTTTCCTTAATAAATTTTTTTTCTAAACTTATGTACAACTAATATT
>KZ807178.1:251649-279894 GCA_000696205.2 Oncopeltus fasciatus | reverse complement strand
ATAATTTCAATAGCAACCACGTGCGTACAATTGACAAACTCGCAAAGGTTATGTTTACTACTTATGAACAGCTGATGAGAGGGGTGTTATGTAAACAAACATGTGTACCAACTGTTGGTGATGAAATATTTCATTTGTTGAAAACTCAATATATATATAATAGAATGATACTATATCTTGAAAACAAGAGCTAATATATAATTTTTATGGTCATTTTCGGTTTTAACACGTGGAAATACATTAAAATCAGCTAATTTCAACCCCGAAACAAAAACTTTGTTGTTCAGTGTAATAGGAGAGGGTGTCATCAGCATCTTTTAATTTGGGTGGCCTTTTGTTAATTCCAATTCACAAAGTATGCTCACATCTGTAACTAGCCTGTAACAGAACGTCATCAAGAGGATTCAGCATAAGGAAAGTAAGCTATTCACATTAGTACCTTGTCGCGACTTATAAAAAATATCAACAGATTTTCACCGATTCAACATTAGTAAATCTAAAATTTTAGTCTATTAAAATGATATATATATATATACTTTGTGTGAGTGCGTCATTGTGATTATTTAATGAATGGCCGAAATCGGTTGAGTGAGAAAGAGGAGGGGATTAGAGGGAGAAAAATATTTTTATTTTTGTTTTTCTTAGCAATACGTAAAAAAAATTTCAAAAAATAAAACTACATATTATAAAAGTTATTTATGAATTTAATTTCGAATGTTGGTAAGGACCTCTTTTTAGAAAAAAAAAAATATTAATACCCAAGTGCTATAAGATTATCATTGCAAGCCCTTAAAATTGTTTATTTTTGGTATTAGAGAGAGAGACCATAATTCATAATTTTGAAGATAACAATTGTAAAGTTCAATTTTCTAATGTTTATTCTTCTATTATATTTTTACCAAAAAAGCTTATTTTGACTATGGTATCTATGGTGGGTGAGTGCTTCCACTGTTGAGCATTGGTTAATGTATTCTCCGGCATTGAATTAATTTTTGTCATTTACACTTTTCTATATCATATGTTTAATGAGACCTAGTAAAATGTTCAAATTTCGCAGCTCTTACATGACAGATTTTTAAAAATAATAGTGGAGATAAAATCATTTTTAAATTTTGTTCACCTCTGATCGTTCCCTCTTTTCCTTCGCCGAATTTCGGTAATAAAAAACTTATGTAATTATTAGTAAACATCAGCTCGAATAACAAAATTTGGCTTAATTTCTTTCCGACATTGTGGCTTCTTTAGTATTCTATGAATGACTTCATAGAGCCACACTCATCCAAGAGAAGATTCTCCTTGTAGTGTCTTTTAATATATTTCTATAGAATACAAAAATTGTTACTGTTGCAAATAATGCTGGTTGGTTTTAGCTTTATAGAATACTTTGCAGTAAAGACTTATTTGAGTTTTATCTCTGTGTTTGAAGGTTGGTAGAGAGATAACACTCTTCACCTTGAAGAGTCGTCTGAACTCTGGGGTCATTACGCTGTGTTTTATTGTTGTACCAGTTATTAATTGTTGAATTTTGTTTATTGTTTTTACCAAAAACCTGCTCAATTTCTTTGCTATTTTATAAAAAAATATCATGGTTCCACATGATAGGTAGATTTTGTCTCTTCTCATTCTAGTTTTGGGATGGATGGGTTTTTCGTAAATTGTCGATTATAAATGATACTACAACATTACATTCTATGCCCACTTATTTTTTAGAATATTAATATCATTTCGTACTCTGATAATAGCGAAGTTTTTTGTGATTTTTTTTTTTTATTCGATTTATCTCCTAATCATTTTCTCACTCAATTAGTTTAGCTTTAACTAAAAAAATCAAGACAATGGTTTGCAAAAGGTTTATTATATACCGAATTTGTAATTTATTTAATTTTTTTTTTTGAATACGCAAGTTTACGTACAGAAAATACACATACAGACACATCAATTTTATGGGACCGTAATTTCAGCTTCTCTTAAGCAGGCTCAGTGAAGAATCAGACAAAATCCGAATTTCAAGTTTTGCCTGTTGAAGTAAGTTAATATTAGATACGAAATGTGTATATTAGGATTCCGTCGTGACATGACATTTTATTTGTGTTTTTCCTTGTGGCAAACGAAATATGAAGAATTGTGTTTTTCCTTACTTCGATCGATTAAGTTGATCGTCATTTAATGAATATAATTTATTGATTTTTTATATAATGACTCTAGTTGTGGTATTTAATCCCACGTAAATTTTATACAAGAAATGCAAGGGAGTTAGTATTAAAAAAATCTTGCTATCTCAGCTGGGACTCGATTCCGAGTCTCCTACTTTCCGGGCGGTTATGCTGACTACTAGCCACTGTACAAGAAATGCAAGGTACTTAGAATAAACAAATCTTACTACCTCAGCCTGGACTCGAACCCGGGTCTCCTACTCGGTGGTGGTGTATGGTAGTGGTCAGGATAACTGCCCGGATAGCAGGAGAGCTGGGTTCGAGTCTAGGCTGAGGTATTAAAATTTTATTAAAATCTAACTCCCTTGCTTTTCTTATGCAATTTATTGGTGTTAATGGTAGGGGAAGGGATGATTCATTAGTGAGATAACTAGAGCGGGGGGGGGGGGGTAAATTTGGGGAGAAGTGTAGTTGCGGGGGAAACCTTCCAAGGTGATTATTTTGAGAGAGTTCTGCGTTAGCTGGCTTTGGTTAGGTTGATCTCAGCGTTGGCTGGATTGAGGTTACATAAGCTCCGTGAGGCATTGTAGCCTAGGCTCGATCAATAGGGTGTCAGCCGCTAGGCTCAGCTAGGCACCTCAAGTACAACTCTTCCTGCAGTAACTCGACAGTACTTCTTCACTAACCTCTGCATTTGCCGATCCCCTCTACACAAACTGGTTCCTTGTATGTGGAAAAGTCTTTGTCGCGGTGTTTTATTCTGTAATTATCACGTTAGATTTCATTTAATCGGAAAGAAATCGGACTTATTTTGAATGATTCTTTTGTCGTATAGCAATATTAATCTAATATTTCTTAACTAATATCTATCATTAATGGGTTTATTAGTATATATATGGTTGAGATGGTTCCATATTCGCTATATCTGAGAATGATACACTTTAAGTACGTAAACGAATAGGAGATAGTTAACCGTATGGTATGTTTTACATCAAGAGTTAGGTTCGGTCAGACAGGAAAAATATGTCATATATGAAATAATTATCACAAATGTTTTGCTTAACGCGATTTTTAGAATTGATGATCTTTGTTTTTGTGTAGTTTTTATTTATTTATTTATTTTATTGCAATGGTCCGTTTTTCTATAGTCCTTGCTTGCCAGGATTTTGAGCATGAAAAAATTTAATTACTTTTTCATAAAAGACTATTTTTTTTTTAATTTATAAACTGCTTTCTGACTGAACCCCAACTATGGATTTGATTAATCTGTATATTTTATCAGGCTTTAATCCTTAGAGATTATTATTAGAGAATATTTCTTGGGGTTAGGTCGAACTTGACCGAAACCCTAAAAAAATTCTGTTCTAGTAAATATGTTTTATTGGATGAATACAATTTTTACATTCTTCTTTTTAATCAGATTCCCTGTAGGAAAATATAGCTGTTCATATCGGTACGTGACTTTTGAAAAAGCTATTATCAGTTAGCTTATAACCTCAATCGTTCTTGTAGTTTTTCATTTTTAAAGATATGATATTTAATTGTTTTAAGTCAGTTATGTTTAACCTCAGGAGTTAAGGTATTTTCTTAAGGAGTGTTTAATTGTTTTTATTCCATTTGAAATCACCTCTTGACCTCATTCCTAATGGTTCTGGACTTTCATTTCCTCGTTTTTGCTTTAAAATTAATTGTGAATTTTTAATTTAAAACGAATGGCCAATCGGACCAATAGGATATGGGAAATACTTAAGATATTGTGGTCAGCGTCATATTTTGGAACCATTATTTATTGATGAGAATTTACTGTTTAAGTTTGGGGCTTCACCAGGACTCCACATTTTCATTTTACGTTCTAGAAGTCATAATTAGTTGTTCTTAATTAATATTATAAGAGCTCGATATTAATTATGTTTTTTATACATTTTGTTTTCTCGTTCTTATACATTGGGATTTCAATTTGTTTTGCAACAGGTAGATTACATCTCCTTTCTTGACCGAGACCATGTAATTCTTTCTTGACTGAACGTCTTAGTTAAGAATTTTTCAAAAAATCAAAAATTCTTGAAGAACTTCCCATAAGAACGATGGTTCAAAGAGTAGCCGATTGTCAGCTATCTCTCCTCGTTTAAGAAATTGTTTAGGAAACCGTAATTTTTTGTAATCAATTAAGGATATCTAAAAATTATTCTCAGTGGCTTTTAGGATTCCATGTAAACAAAATCAAATGAAGAATATAGCCCATTCATTTATTTTTTACAGTAATATATTCCAAGTATATTTTTCTTGAAGTATGTTATGTAATAAATAAGATGTATTTTTACTGTTTTGATGTCATAATATAATCTATTTGATTTATTGTAGTTCTTTCTTTAAATATTTTTGGTTGTAGTGTAGAATAATTAAAAACATTTAATAATTAATGGTAGTACTGTTGATTTGCATAGCGATAACGTATGTAGGTGCATAGGAGTTCCTCTTGGTGGTTCTGTACGACCGCAGATGAGATGCGCGCGACACTCCTGTGCAGCCACAGAGAAGCCTATCTTGCGATGACGAAGGGGTTACATCCTAACGGGGGTTGGGTAAGCCGTCACTTTCGCCAGTGTCGGGGGCGGCGCTAATCGCTAAGGGCCGCCTCCCCCCCCTCCCCCTCAGTCAGCACGGTTTTCCAGAACAGCTTTCCCGGCCCGCCCCCACTCCCCCTCGCTAGTCTTGCGTAACCCTCCCTTCAGCTGATCCTCTCCAGCCTAGCCAAAAGTTTTCTCCTCACGTAAGGTCTTTTATTGTAAGTTCAAATGGAGAGTTTTTGACCGTAGAGATTATTGGTAGATGTTATTTTGCTGTCATGAATATGGGATCCAGGTGGCACGACGTACCCTCTCGTATTCATGATAGCTTTGAAGATGGCTTACAATGTATGCCGAAACGTTGGTAGATAAATGAAAAATACATATTAAAAATTTTTTTTTAAAAAATCTATCTTGTACTGAACCCTAACAAACTAACATCTACTAGCAAGTCTTTTACATTTTAAAAACGTTGAGGAGTAGATCGTTTTGTGTGCTTTTTTGAGTTGATATGTTTTATATTTGACACAGTTGATGACGAGTAATAAGAATAAAAAAAAAAAACGGCTTACCCTCTCTTTCGTGAGCTAAGTGCGTATTAATAATATCATCATCATCAGGTATTAATATTTTAAATTAAGTTTTAATTGACCTATCGACTCAAAGCGGGAATAGCCCATTTTGGCTATTTTAGCATTGAGGCTACACAGTTGTTTTTTTTCGCATTAAAAAATGTCACTTAAATAATATGCGGTGATTACAAACAAGAACTTTACTGTTTTGTGGAAAAAGAAAAAAAAAAGTCAGTGCTAGTATTTACAGGAGTGCATTAAAATGGTTTTTTTTTTTCAATTTTTTTGTAAATTATATATTAATTTAAATTTATATTTATGATTAATATAACGTTGATTCATTATTATATCATTTATTCGATTATGAGTTAAAATAAAAATTGAAGTCCTTTTATTGGGCATTACTTTATATGAGAGTACGAATTTCAATAGATTACAGAAGGAAAGGAGGTGTTTAAGGGAAATTTTAAAGTTATTTTCTCTTTCAGCTATACATTTCGAGAGTTATGGTTAAATTTGATATTTGAAGTAGTGTAACATATTTAAGTTTAACTTCTGTTTCATCTTGCCTTAAGAATAAATTAAACATTAATTAACTTTTTATTCAGGTAGGACTATTTTTTCAACATTCATAAACTTGTATGTAAGTTTAAGAAATTTGAATTAGTCAAATCTCCAGTTAGTGTATCCTTATTTCATTAGTAATTCTAGACAAATAAAATGTATCGATTATAATGACTTCGTATCAGCCTCTTATCTAACTTTTTATTCGGTGTTTTTTCGGGTTCTAATTGTCCCGGTCATCCTTAAGTCTAGAGCTGTTGTACAATATACGGTCACATATGGGTCTGCTCAGCTCATGATTAATATTTTCACGTGCATAACGATGTTTTAAGATTAACTGGGAATTGGGAAATTATTCATTTCTGTACATTTGTTAGTTGATAGAAAAATCTCTCATCCCATTCTTCAATGATAGCATTCTACAAGGCAAAATTTTAAAGTAGTACGCCTTTTTTACTACTAATTTAATTATTTTGTTACACTACTTTAATTATTGTACTGTAATTTTTCAGTTTTTTTGCTTATAGTTATCTATACGGGCTATTTACGTTAAATTTGTTGCTTGTGTTTCACTAATCCAGTATTTGTGTACACAAGCGAACTTTGCTCGTATTTTAGCAGGATTGTTAAGTAAAATGGAATATTTTTTTCTCCATAATTAATTCCAATATTAATATTGATATATACTCGGTATGTTCTTCAATAGACTAAAATTTAAATTAAATACCTTTCATCCCAAATTGGAGTACACCCCTGTCTGTCTTCCCCTCATTGATAATACTACTATCCTAATATAAACACTCTTACCCCCAGCAAAAAAATGTACGATACTTTCTAGAAATGTTACGAGGCACGAGTTGCTTTACCCTAACTGTTGCCCTGAATTAAAAGGTCGCCACTCCATATACTGGAAAAATTGGTTCCTCGGCCTGGATTTCTTTTTCCTGATTTCTTTTATCAAAAAATAACTGATATATATATATATGCTTCACCTTTTAATACAATGAAANATATTTATATTTATATTGTACCCTACTTTAATTGTGAGCCTTTGTTCTTTTTTATTTTGGCCTGAATTTATAACTATTCATAATACATACACTCACACAAACACATACATAATATCAGAATTTTTCTTAGAAATAGAGGACTCCAAAAAGCATGATTTATTATTCAACGTAAGGTAACACCATATATATAAAATCATCTATTGCTATTTCGTAGTATTTTAAGAAATTACAGCTACGCAATTTAAGTAGGTGTTTTTTAATTAAGATTCGATTTAAATTTTAAAAGAAGCGTATTTTTTAGTTATCTGCAGACGTTTCGGTAAGCCGATAGTAATAGTAATATGTAAGCCTTGAAAGTCATCTTCAGGGCTATCATGAAGGCGATAGGGGATATGTTGTTACCTAGATTTTATATTCACGAGGAATATGGGATCCAAGATATATAAAAATATCTGGTGTACCTACTAACATTCCTTAAAAAAGAAGTTCTAAAAATTCTTCTCCTTTTTACAATCAATTGAAATTTAGAACAAAATTTATGAAATATGACACCGGTTTATTATTTTTATGTTTCCATGTTGTACCATATAAAATTTATCATAGTTTTACTTGACCTTTCTTTGGCCTTTTCATCTCATGATGAAATTATTCACTTACTTTTGCTCGTGTCTAACTTCAACGTAGAACTTAGTTTACGCAACTCCTGGGCAACCTTATCAACCTTTTACACTACTAAAATTATTAATTAACTTTTAATCATTTTTACATAGCGTTAAAGATTAATAATTTCTGATTTATATAATATCATTTGTACTTCGACAAGGGGGGATACAGTTGTTATTTATTTAACTCCGGAGCTAATGGTCATAGGTTCAATGCTTACAGAGCACATTTTTTAGGGAACACCTACCCAACAGGGTATCAATCCTAATAGTACGGAAAAAAATCAGGTGGCCTGAAGGGTGTGCTGACCTACGTCTTTCGTAGTGTGCTGGCCATAGGCCATTTCTGCTATGCTTTAGTTCGATAATAAATACATCCTTTACATGTATTCCCTCCTTGGCCTTTTAGGCCTGTAGACCTGGCATCAATTGCCAACGTAAGGAGGATTAGGGAAAGCCCAATCGCCTTCCCCTTCCTTCGAGTCCTTTCCGCAGCACCAGTCCTCTCTTCACTCCTCACCGACAAAGGGCGAGAGATCCCCGACCATTTTACTCATTTTTTTTCACTCCGACAATTTTTTACTTTTCTTGGTTACTATATATCGCAGCCACGAGCATTTCATTTTCTAAATATACTTTATAATTATATACTTTTATTGATTTACTTTGTAAGAACTGATTTGTATTGTTCTATACATTATTGCATTGTAATAACATTTTGAGTTACATGCACTAACAACCTTGTACACTCTCAATTGGCTCACTGTTCTTTCTCATCCACCTATTTTATGTTTGAAGGTCTTTATCTTAAAATTTCCCCTTATGTAATTTAATAAATTTTTTCCTAACTCTTCATCTAC
Organism: Oncopeltus fasciatus; assembly: GCA_000696205.2. Classification (NCBI taxonomy): domain Eukaryota; kingdom Metazoa; phylum Arthropoda; class Insecta; order Hemiptera; family Lygaeidae; genus Oncopeltus; species Oncopeltus fasciatus. The sequence continues at coordinate 271,506 of KZ807178.1, read as the reverse complement.
TTTCTAATTGTGAAAGACTTTAATAAATAAGATGGAGAGATTACATCTGCATCACGCGTTAGAAGACTTTCCTCTCCACCTCACGTACCCCCAGAATAGTTTACCTCGTGTTGTTATATGAATTTCACTACTGTATTCCTGTAGCTCTAGTCAGTGGCTATGTTTTCTCTGCCATATCTTACCTGAGGGGTTGAATGTTACATTTTTCATTACCATACTTCACCAGTATGATGCACTTATGTTTAGTACGTCTCCTTAACTTTAGTTATATTTCTAATTAATCAATTTTCACGAGGTGCGAAAGCTCGTGTGATGGTTTAACACATTTAAATAATTAAATAAGTTATTACCTGTGATTCCATGCTGTATTATCAGACTGATTTAGTGTAATACATTTCTTGATGGCGCCAATAAAACATTGTAAGAGGGAATCCCGGTTGAGAAGTTAGTGCTAACCCCTGCCCTCCTCGGGTAATGCTGTTTGCCGAGTCGGTCAGGCTCCTGTTGCCGGCAAATCAGTCGGAACCCTCCGCCGGTTTTCGAGGCTAATGTGTTGTGAGTTGCGCCTACCCGTTTTCCACCGAAACGAGGCTTCCTGACCCCCTTACTCGGGGCCAATCTCCCATTTAGCTTACTCCTGCTACAGGTAGTGGTTAGTGGTGTAACCAAATTCCCTTCCATATGGCATCGGAGGTGAGACTCTCCCCTACATTTATGGATTGGGGGGGGGGGGGTGTCAGCAATCTATAGGCTGAGTTTATTATTAAGGAGATAATGGTTGATTACCTAAAAACCATGTAAGGCGATCATTTATTTTCCGGCATTTTCCTCCCCCTCTCACTCCCTTCTTGACTCCCTGCCTAGTCTCCTTCTTATCCTATTATAATATTCTATTATTATTATAATAATAATTATTAGGAGAAGATGGCTGCCAGATAGTCTCTCGCGGGTTAACCTGGACTCCTCACTGAGGACGGGTTACGTCCCGGGATAGACGAGCAAGGACAACAATGTACCTCATCAAAAATTACAGTGTATAGAAAATGTATTGAATATTTTTTTTTAAATAAAGAGTTATATTAAGACAATAAAAAAATTATTTTCCCTTTCATTCTGACATGAAGATTTAATTCTTAGAGGAATGCATTTCTTAAGTAGCCATTCATCCCACTAACTATTTAAGAGACTATATGGGAGAGATGTATTCTGAGGTGAAGGAAGGTGTCCCGATTCTGTCACTATCGGTTCCGACCAAATTTTAGGACCTCATCTTGGATAGTATTTTTTCGATAGTAAACGCTATTCTAGTACTATTGGTGTTGAGTAATGAGTGACTATTGAGGAAGGGTCTCCTTCCATTGCCCTAAGTACTGATTATTAGAGAGGTTTTCAGTGTGTGTGTTTTTGTTGTAATATGAAGAGACTAATGGAAGATCTATGTCTAAAATAGAGAAATAGTGAATACAAATAAAAATAACTTAAGAAATTAAAAAATATTATGACAATCACATCACTATCCAAGAATGTAGAAATTATAATTAGATGTGGGTCGGATGGGATGTGGTGGTAAGAGAAGGTGGAGTGGTACTCAATTCCCTCTTCTAACTTTCTTAGGTTAAAGACGGCCTACACAAGAAATGGTGAGACAAAAAAGTTTTGGAATAAAGAAGAACTTATGTAAAAATAGAAAATTATTCTTTATGGGATCAAAAGAACTAAGTGTCTGTTAAGCGTCATATAGCGTGGGAATTACAAATTAAAGCACATGCTAATATTAAACAATATAAATCGGCCTGTGTTTATGTATATATGTATGCGTTTACGTATCTATGCGTGTGTATATATATATATATATATATATATATATATATATNTATATATATATATATATATATATATATATATATATATATAAATATAATGTAGTTCTAATATGAAATCATTTTCTCTATTGATGAAGGTAATTAATATGATTCAACTGTAAATATGATGATTCAGTTGAGATTATAATTATGCTGAGATCCTTGGTGGATCAGTTTGCTAGTTGAAAGAGTTTGTCAATGAACCAAGCACAAATAAGCTCCACATTAAAAAAAAGTCTGATATCTGCCTCTTTGCAACTTTTAATAAATGTTGGAAATATTTTAACTATTAATGAGTAGTGAATATGACTAGAAATTTATGCAATTAGTATTGCAAAAATTAAAAAAAAAATTGGTTTGGTAATAAGCTCTATCTTATGGAATTGTAGAAATTCATTATTTTAAAAATTATATTTTTATTTTTTTCCAATTAGTTTATGTATAATAATTTATAGAATCCATATTTACATGTATAAATTACTTTATTTTATTTGTAAATTTTACGTTCGCTGTGGAATAAGTGCTTTTCTGCTTCTTTGAGATTCGGTGTATTTTAAATGAACCCTGAGGTTGTAAAGTGTTACCTCGAAATGGCATTTAGCCTTGTAGTTTTTGTTTTTCTGCTTTCTTTTCTTGATTTTAACGACTCGTGGGATTCATTCACACGCAAATATGCTACGAGACTTTAATAGCACCTCAAACATTCGACCTCCAGGATTTCAGTGGCCGAAAGTATTCTATTTCCTTCTTTTTTTTTTTATATATTTTATTCTATCGCATTTCCTCCACTTTTTATTTTTTGCATATGGACACATAATGCGATAATTGGAGGCATTTTGTTGAATATGCATTCAAGTTTTTGTCGTGTTTGCGTAGGAAAATCTAAAGTATGCGTCTTCAGAATTCATCTTTTTATTTTATTTTTATTTGCCTTAATTTCTTTATTAATTTTAAGAGGAATGAAGAATATAAGGCTGGTCGTTAATTAATAAGTTAGAAATGTCTTTAAATGCAATATTATAATAAAAAAATATAGTATTAAGAGGAGTTAATGATTTTTTGCCATATTCATAAATATTTAAGATTTTTCTCTCTGGCCTTTATTTAAAAAAAAAAAAAAAATAGTTTTCTTATATAAGATTGAAAATAAAATTTTGGTCTTTGTTTCGAAAATAACTGATGTTGACCGCGTAAAGCGCACACATTATAAATAAATATATATTTTTAAACAGACTTCTTCTGAGCAGAATAGGTGATGAAATAAAGAAAATTTTGGAATGTCGTGGGCTAGGTAACAATAGAAGGTGATTACTTTTTAGAAGAAACTATGCTAGAATTCTTTTTTATTATTTATTTTATCCCCAATCATCAGTTTGGATTCCGCCCTCATCACATCCCAGCAAGTGTTTCGTGTTGTAGATCGCATCTCATCATCCCTTGAGAAAAAAGAGTATTGTATGGGTGCGTTTTATGTAATTATAATTATATAAGATGTATCGCAGGCCTTTTATCGTGTCTAACACTAGGGCCTTTTATACAAACTGAAGCGTATCCTCCCAAATACCCTCTATCTAATTACCCGCTCCTATTTTCCAACCGATTTTTCCGGGTCCGACAGGGATTAGATTTCTCCAACTACTGCCCTGTAGAAGCAGGAGTTGCTCATGGCAGTGTGCTCGGATCCATACTCTATATAATTTATACTTATTCCTTTCCAACGACAGTTAATACTGTCTCTACTACCTTTGTCGATGATACGGCTATTATCGCGACAGATCCTGATCCCACAGTTGTCATTAATTTCCTTTAAGAACACTTTTGCACCTAAACCATATATCTGTTGGTGAAATAAGTGTCATCCAAAAATAAGTATCTTCACGTCATATTCACTCTCCGTACCAAGCCTCCGCCTCATATATGCTTTAACAATACTTCTAACCTCCAATCCAACTCCGTGAAATAATTCAGTTTCTATTTGCCTTAAGACTTACCTGGAAAGTTTGGGAAGAGACACATAAGACATAAAAGACAAGACCTAAACAGACGCTACGGACATATATAGACTACTCGGACGAACATCGAAATTACTAGTAATACAACACACTAATGATCTACAAAACAGTTCTCAAACCTATTCAGACCTAGGTTATAGAACTTCAGCACCGCTGAACCTTCTCACATCCAATGTAACCAATCCTTCCAGTCCAAAGTCTTCAGAACTATTGAAAATGCTCCCTTCTGTTTATACAACTGTACCCTTCACAATGACCTCCCAATCGTCCTCGTCAATGATCCCTCTCGTTTCTCCAAATTTATTTAGAATTGCGGCACTGGCCGTTTTCTCTTCCATGTTATTGTCACAGCCAATGGACTATATTGCGAGCAAATTACAATATATAATTTTATTTCAAGGATATTAATAAAAAAAATGCTTATTTTAATACCAACTCCGAGGGTACATTAGTTTCAAATTAATATTCAGGCATCTATTGTTTTATAGGGCTTGTTTATGTTCGTCAGGTTTTTTAAATTGAAATATAATGGATATGTTTATTTTTATGCTTTCCATTTAATTTTACCGCCTTTTTTACGATGATCAATCAAAACTGTCATATTAGCGAGCATAAGTGTAACTTCGTCTAATCTCTCAACTAATATATAATCTTGAGGACTTTTTAACCGAACAGTGAGTGATTTACTCTGAGTTGAAGTTGAGCACATTTCGTCAGTGAGTTAAGGCTTCTTTGAAGTAGTTTATTAATATATAAGAGTTAAAACATTATATGATCGATGTATGAAATTTTCATTCAGATATTTCGCATTACTGATAAGTCTATATTGAATTATAAATTTACTTTTGCACCTTTTACAGGATTTTTTTCATCTTAAAGCGAATCCTTTAATTTTTGGATGGGTTTTTAAAGATATTAAACATACTTTTCCTAATCTAGGTTGTAATATTACCACTGTTGGTGTTTAATCCATGAGAAACTATTCTTATTTCCGTATATAATGCCACCTTTGTGCCACTTTTTGGCACGTGTCACGTCTTCGGTAAGATACGAGGAATGAGTTTGAATAAGAAAACATCCGAAAAAAAAAAAAGTGAAATATCTAGGGGAAAAAAGGTTCGTGTGCGTGTCTAATACGCTAAAGAGTTTTCACCATTTGAGGAGGAGAGAGATGGCCAAAAAAAACATAGACCCCGTTACTCAGATTACACCCCTCGCTGAACTCTTTATTTCTGAAATACCTTAAATTAAAAAAAAGAAGAAATATCGAATGTTGTATCTATTTTTGTTGTGATCTCCAACTGACCATAGTACCTTCCTAGCTACAAGCCTATTCCTATATTTTATATGTACAAGATATTTTTGAGTTATTTCTTTTCCTAGAAAATTATATTGACTGTTTTAAGCTTAAAATTTAGTTTAGTTAAAACTTTCTTTGTTTGTAATTGATGTATACATACACATACACATAAGCATACTTCTCTTTATGATTTCTTCCTTGTACTTATATTTGATGTATGTTAATGAATAATTTATTCATTGTTTGTAAGTAATAATTTACAGGAGATGTTTCTTAATTTTTTATTTTTATATAAATATGTGGATTACTAAGGCGGGTTGCTTGCATTTTATAGACCATTGCATTTTATCAAGCCATTATGTTCACTGCCATGTGGTCTTTGTTTGTTTCCTATTAATTATATGTATGGCTGAAGAATTTAGGTACAATCTTTTGAAAGTTTTGATTATCTTTGACATTTTATGATCGAAGAAACAAACTCGGAGGAGGAGATAGTTGGGGTTCGGTCTAAGGATAACAAAGTGGCGAACCACTATGGTTTAATTTTTGCCTATGTTTCGGCCTGAATTTCAGGTCTTCTTCAGGGCAATGGAGATAACGAAGGGAGAGAGTCACGAATTGCATGTTCTATCAGATGGTTGGTTGGGTACTACTCTATTATATTTTGTATTTCTGTCTAACTGAAATGAGTGTGGAATAGTCATGTGACTCTTTTAGCTAATTTATTCTATTGATGGTGGATTATTTAGGAAATGTAAATGTCTGAGTATATCACTGTTAGCCATCCTTAGTGATTTTGAGGCCTTCGTTCGTCATGCGACTGTTCTACCTCCCATTCTTGGTATGCTTGGTGGTCCGTCAGCGTCTGCTGCTGTTCCGAAGTTGATGGGGTAAGGTCCTGCCTCATTAGATCCAGTGCCCATCTATTTTCCCGTTAGAGAGAGATGAGTGTGTATTTGTAAATGTTCATGAGTCAGTTTCCTCCCTGCGGTTGTTCTCTTGCGAGTCCGTGTAGTGGACCTTCTCATTTTTCTTTTTTTTGCCTCTTGACCCACTGAGTGACCCTTCATTGTAACCCTTTATTGCATCGTTTTCCATCAAATCCAATTTCGTTATTATACTTTAGCCACAATTTATTAGATATATTTTCTTCTCTTAACATTTCACCCTAGTAATTGATAGGGTCGCTTTGAACGTTTGGTTGTACGTTCCTCGGGCCTACACTAAAAATGTTGTCGCATGGTTCATAGGTGCGATGTTTGTTTAATTATATGTACTAAGTAACAGCATTTAAATAATCCAGATACAAAAATAAAATTACAGCTAATTGAGTAGATCTGTTATTTAAAGTTACTGAATAAATAAAAATGGTGTGAAAATGGCTGCTTGCATTCACTTAACATTTCTTTTATATCTTTGTCCAACATGTGAGAATGGTCGGGGTTTCGGCCAGGAAGAAAAAATATACACCAAAATTTGGAGTAATATTTTTATTTATGCCAACGTTTCGGCTTACCTAGTAAGCCATCATCAGGGCAATGGTGTTGAGTGGAGAAATCTCCCCAGGGTGGTTGTTCACATTGTAAACTGCTAACTTGAGCAGTTTACAATGTGAACAACCACCCTGGGGAGATTTCTCCACTCAACACCATTGCCCTGATGATGGCTTACTAGGTAAGCCGAAACGTTGGCATAAATAAAAATATTACTCCAAATTTTGGTGTATATTTTTTCTTCCTGGCCGAAACCCCGACCATTCTCACATGATATTCGAGACGGCCAATTAACCATCAACCATATCTTTGTCCAACCTTTTTCATTAACAGCAATTCCTCGCCAGAGCATACATTTCAGAGCTCCCGTCGTCGATTGTAGTTCATTTTACATTAAACGCTTTGGTATTATGTAGCGTAAGCTTTTAGAGTCAAACTGCATTTTTCGATACGGGAATATGTATTGCTCGTATGAAATCGTAGATGTGCTCTGCACTAGATCAACAATCCTCTTTGTTCCTTTAGTGTTTGCGAGCCGTCCGGCTTAATGGTTAGGAAGTCCTATAAATATCACATCCTACACTTAGTATATCCTGGCTTGATGGACATTTACCGAACTCTTGGCAGGAAAAATGAAACGCCTAGTAGAATATTTTTATCCTGGGGATCTCTTTTACTCTTTTTTTAGTGGAGTTTTGGTGAGGGATCTAAAATCCATGAATGTCATCGTTTTGGTTTTAAGAAAACTGATGATCTTGATCAAGCTTCTTTTTTTTTTTTTATTATCGAAAGCCCTCTTTTTTTTAATTGCATCAGAAAACGCGATTTTCGCGTTATTTGACGTGATTTTTTCACTAATTTGACGTCCAAGGAATCCTCTCTCATTTGCCTTGAGGACAAGAGACGCGAGCTCCTGACCCATCCCGTCCAGCGTCCTCCTACTGACTGGAATACTTTCCTTATAATAGAACTAATGATTCAGTGTTCTTTTATAGCTATCCATGCTAAGATCGTTAGTTATCTTCTCTGCCCTCATTGGGCAAAATAGTTTTATCAAAACGAAGTGGAGCTAGGAACATAAGTTGTTCTAATTTCTTTCCGCTATTGTTTTGCGTTACGCTCATGGCTATTACGGTTCACTTGAGGATTAGGCTAAATTTTCAGTGAGATGAACTTTAACGCCCTTTGGAATAACGTTCTTGCATGTGTAAGGAGAGCAGCAGATCTGGTGAGTTAAGAACGGCATCATAATGTTGCGTTTAATACAGATTCTTGAACGTTTCTAATAGCATTCTTCCGGTACTTCTGTAATTAGCACCGATTAGGCGAATTTATTTTATGTTTATTCTATTTAAAATTAAAGTTTGAATGCTATTAGCAGATGTTTTCTGTTCGGGTTCCATAAAGGCACCTTGACCGTACCCCAACAAAAAACATCTACTCATAATCTCCACGGTCAACAAACTCTCCATTTTTGAATGCTATTTCATAAGAAAACTACTTCTCTTTACCTTAACGACATTGTCAGCCGAGGAAGGACTTTTGACTATATTTTTAAATTCAAAATATGAACTGTTACTAACTTCTTGTCGAAAATTATAATTGGACATTAATCTAAGTATATTACAAAATTTACAAAAGAGAACCTAGCTCCATGAAAGCTACGTCAAGGCTTGAATAGCTTTCATAGAGCTTGAAACGCCCAAGAACGGGAAATTAATAGTCATATCAAAGCTGTTAAAATTATCTATTTTTAACCTTTCGCTTCTGTGATTATTTAAATCTATCTATGTTTGTAATGGATTTTGCCTAATAATTTTGCTTCTGAATCGACACTTAGGACTTTATTACCCGACGTGAATTTCTTTTTAAATCTAAAGCATTTAGGTAGTTTAAAAGTGTCAATTATCTCCTAAGCTCATCCAATTTTTTTTTTGTGTAACACATATAATATTTTACATATATACTTATATCAATTAATAAATCCTGATATTCTCAATATTTTAAAAATAATATTATCATTATTTGTGTTAATAATGGGGTTTTCTGGAAGCTTTAAGTTTTGAGAATATTTTTTGTATTGTAGAGGCAATGTATATTTGGTTGAGTCCTTTAGACCACTTATGATTTTTTTTTTGTATCAACGGTCATATTTCTTAATCTCTCTATTAGCCCTTGTAATATAAGTGTTTTCCATGTCTCTCCTCCCCCCATTTTATTGTAGAACTTTATATACTTGTTTCCCCTCTTGTAAACAGTATTCTAATGTAGAGAAACTGGTATGAGACAGGTGATGGTAGGCTTATTAAATGGGTTAAGCCCTTGGTGGAATGGTCGTGTCTGGTGGTCATCGCTAACGGTGGCGGTGGGGTGGGGGGGTCGGTTGAACAGGCGGGGAGAAAGCTGGCGGGGGGCGGGGCCTTCTCCCCGCGCCAGTCTTGGGCCGTCCGACCGCCCGGTATGTTCTGACCGCCGATTGCGTTCGTGAGAGATGCTCGCCGCGGCCGGTCCCCAGGAAGGCCTAGACCATCTACTCCTCCTGCCGGAGTGCGTGCTAGCCATGGACAGCGCTCAGCTCAAGAGGGACCTCGCGGGTCTCCAGTTCCAGCTTCAGCTGCTCTCGGATGGTCCGCACGGCAGCGTATGGCTATGTTAGTTATCACTCCCTACATTCTTTTACTATTACTTATTCTTTATCATTATATATGTTGTGGGATATTTATTTCATGAAGCACGTGAGATGTAATGACACTAGTTGCATAATTACTCATTTGACACTAGTTGCTTTCGTCTTCTTCAAGATCTTACATCACTATTACGATTAAATTCTTTTTAATCAAGATTTTTAAAGGCTTATAAGATTTAGTGTTATACAATTAAATTATGTATAATTTTGTACGGTATTACATTTTAGTGCAATGAAATTTGCGTTGTCGCTAATCGTCTACAATGATTTTTGTATTTCCCAGTACAAATGTACATGTTTAGAGTGTTTTTTTCGGCTTTACATAATGCAATTGGGCTTTCTTGTGGATGCCCATATTATTTTATAAGATATTGTAAACACTTTATATATATAAATATATTATTGTGCCGTATTTGTGAAAGCTTAGGGAAACCTTGCCGAAAAATATTGTGATTATATCCTTTGCAAAATGTTATCAAGAGTCTTGAAGAATACCAATATTTTTGCCCTACCTTTTTTCCAATCTGAGCTACATGAAAAGCATTTCTAAATCAAGGCTTGCTTCAGGTATCAACACATAAAACAAACACAATTTTGTCTTGTAAGTAAGCCTTAAGTCATCTTTCAATTTTATTTTGTAATTTTATCCCTTCCTTTTAGTATCTTGTCAATTCTTGATGTTCTTTGTATGTTAAAGGATATGAGACAGTGAACCCTATCGACTCATAACTGATAACTTATCCTGTCACTTTCTGCAGTGGTGATTTTACGTTAACATTTTGATTCGTCTATAAAAATTGAAATTTTGTCTGAATGGTGTTATTCTCTATGATATACAATGAAAAGTAATTTTAGATTTCAGAAAACTGTGCCCCAAGAGTGAAGCTATTTTAGAAGTTTCGACGAAGGACGAAAATATAAACAGTTTACTGTACATTGTCGTTACTGTTTTTATTGAGTGAGATGTTTCATTTCTGTTCTTTACATGCATAAAAAACAGATTGTGTAATGAATAAGGTTGCAAGCTCTCCCAATATAGAACAGGCTGGCTATACCCAAATACGGGTACATATAACACCATTTGTGATTTCTTCTTCGTCTGTCTGTCCCTTTATTTTTAAGTATGCACATGTTTTAATTAGTTGTATACAGTTATATTTCTTGATGAATATTTACTAAGGAAACCTACTTCCTCGTGTAGTTTTTGCGTACTCCTAATACTAATATCTTTCTATTGACACAATTCTCTTGAAGATAATAAATGTTCTTTTTTCATATTTTTCACCTACTTAAAAGACGGAGACTGGTGATCGGTACAGATGTTACAGAAAATGCACCAATCACGAGTCCCCCTCTCCTTTTGTCCTGGAATGAGTAGGCCTTGTTTTAAGTTTTCTTATTTCCACAAATGTTGTCAGTCTCGCTATTTAATTTTTCATGCCATTGGTTACGAGTAAATCCCCTCGCAGATACTGGTTTTACGTTGCCTGCTTTGGAGACTATGATTTTGCCATTTTTCTGTATAAATGTTGTATATTTTCTATTTAGTTATTATTTTTGTTAATATTCCGGATCTGTCGCTCTCCAAAAAGCGCTATTTTTGAGCAATGTTCTTAATGTCTTTTCCCGAACTTTATTGTTCTTTGCATTGGTTTGCTCTTGCTTTAGGATTTAACTTTTTACAAAATGTTTATATGTATTTGAAGTATGTTTATTTTATATTATCCTTTTTCAATTTTATTTTATATCATGAGAATGCCTATTAAAAATTTAAATATTTGGTATCTTCTTTATATACGCAATATGTTCTGAAAAATATTACAGTACTATAATTCGATGATGTTCATGATCATTATTTTATAAATTAGAAAATATAGAAGACTTTTTTATCTATAGAAAATATTGTTTTATTCTATCTCTTGCAATTGTCTAGGAGGCTCATGACTTCTTTTCCTTACTTTTTATTTTGTTTGATAAGTGCTTATCTTATCTTTTGTACTTGTCAACTCTATTTCTTCCATTATACTCTATTTTACTTTTGTACCTTTGAGAAATACGGTAGTTAATTTCAAGGCAAGGATTTAGATCCTAAAATTAATCTTTCGACTCTCGAACCATGTTTAATTTGACATCCTTTGGCTTACTATTATTTCCTACAGACATATTAAAACTGCCATTCGGTACGAAATACAAGTAATTATATTCTTTTTATTTATGCATTCCTAATAATAATCTTATTACTGATAAATTTTAATATAACTATAAACGTGAAATATAGGATTTAAAGACTGCAAAAAATTTTATGAGAAGGATAACGTTAGCTCAATTTATTAATGAGAAATACACAAATTTAAAAATTACGCTAAATTAATTTAACTATTTAAACCCATGTTTTTAGCCATAACTAAATGCTTTACTAACAATTTTAAATTACATACAAACGGAATTAAATAACTTCTAGTATTAATTTTTATACGTATTTATTTATCTTCAAGTCTTTATTTATTTTTTTAAAAATAAATTTCTATCATGTGAGTATGTTTGAGCGGGCACGTACTTGTGCATAGACTATATTGTTTTTTTTCACTTAAACATTGCTTTTTTTCTTCTATTGTTAAATAAAATCTCTCCTTATTTTTAGTTAATTGGTTACAATATTATCTTCTGACTATAATCTATACTCAACATTACTTTTATTGATATTTCTTCCATTATTAGCCGTTATTATGAATACAGTGTTAAAACCATTTATTAAAATTTTCAGCTGTTATTTATATAATATTTATTAGCAATTTCAGGCATTTGATATAAATATTTTTTATCGTGCTACAAACGTCATTAGGGCTTGCAAAATGGCTTTAGGCCGAAACTTTGCTAAATTAATTTATAATACAAGTTTTGACCTTAATTGTTAGATCCATGTCTTTCCTTTAAAATTTGTATTTATATTTATTCTTGATTGATATAAATTTCTTTATTTTAGAGGTTTTCTTACTAAATGTCAACATTTGAATTGTTGATTTTATTTCTTCATTATTTGCTAGAGGTGCCACATTTACGTAATTTCTCGGAGAATGATTTTATTCTTGGGATTGTGTTAAACCTGAGAGGAATGCTTGCACAACATGTAATTATGATATTGATTACTTTCTTACGTTATTAAATTTCATGTACTTTTTTATTTATTGTTTTTTTCTTTTACATTTTTGTCGTAATATTACTTAATATATTTACTTGTGAAATCGTTACGCTGATGCTTCACGCTATACAAAATCACTGCAGTAATTTTCTCTTTCTAAGGGGTGGTTTGTGAGTAGCTCGCAAATCAGGAGAGAGTTAGGTATTTATGAAATGGCCTAACTTCTATAAATTGGATTAGAAATTTTACTTCCTGGAGAAATTTTTTTTTCCTATTTTACTTGTGTTTCGATGTACTAATGTTGATTATTGTAAACATATTTTATGCTTTCTTTCATAGACAGGTAGGTCCGGCTGCTTACTTTGTTACTATTTATTTACGGTAAATTAATTAGTTGTATATTCGATGTTGTTTTTTTTCTTCCCGCTCAATTATCTCTTTTTTGTTGATACTTTTAGGCATTCACGGTTTTTGTTGGTATTGGAAGTTGATATTTTAAATTGTGTTTCTTCGTTAGTTTAGGGACTTGTTTTATCTCCTACATATACGACATCCCGAGAATTATTTTATGTTTCTCTATTTTAAGCATAATCAAATGAGATTTTACGACAATTTATAGAACCAATGTTGTTGATTATACGAAATTCGCCCTTGAATGCGTAGGATGTGAAATATTGTCAGTTGCTAACATAAGGATCATTCTAACCTCTTTTTTTTCTTTCTCAGCTTTGTTTGTAGTTATTTATATATATTTTTATCTCTGAGCTATCCATTAAATAGTGGTAAATTTTTATATAATTCGAAATAAATATTTAGCTATTAGATAAACATTATATGTCGGCTGTTCTGTTTGTGGAAAAATTCTTCTATTAGAGAAGTAGGATTTTTTTTAAATTATAATTTATAATCAGTGGCCTAAATCGCTTCCCTTGACATGATGTTTAATTCCATGTTGTTTTTTTATGCAGGTATAATGAAAATAGGGGATGATTTCTATTGTGATATATTTGGAAATAATTTTTGTTGCTCGTTCTTACGCTTTGTATGTTGTGTGTGTGCTCGCGCGCCTTTGTCCGTGTCTGTTTTATTCATCCGTCAAATGTATTGCATGTGTGTGAAAATGAATAGGTTTCCAATTGTCCGGTTGATATTTTCTTTTTTTGTTCATTACCCCCTTTTCTTTGTGTGAGCATTCTTCATTTCACATCTCTCGTTCGACTGATTTGTAAAATTTATATACTCTTAGTGTTTGGAAGAATAAGTGAAAAAAAAATTGGAGCTGGTGGAAATATATCTCAGAGGGGTTGTGAAATACTGTTCGTTTTCCCTGCTTAAATTTATTTTAATTCATATGTTAATATCATCTATATCTGGTGCTGTATGTATTTGAATGTTAAATACAACCATTGAAAAAGGAGAAAGAGAGAAATTTGGAAACATGGATGAAAGACTGATGTAGATTTCTCAACGGGTAATCGGTCAAGGCTTCTTTTCATAGTGTTCACTATTAGTTTGCTACAATATAATTTGAGCAAAGAGTGACTTGCTATCAACTACCGTTATTTAGATAGGAATTTAAGGACTACCCAAAATCTCGACTGAACTATGAGGATACAAAGAGTAAGGGGATAATTATAGGAAATTGCTGTCCAATTTGTTTAAATGATCTGCCTCGTTAAACAGTTTTTGACGTAAACTTTTGTTTATTGGTTTCCTTTTCTTTCTGAGTTTCCTCAGCACACTAATCACTTGTTTACCACCTAGTTTTTTTAGGGCTGACGAGGGCTATTTAGAAGCTCTTGAATCCAGAATACATTCATATCATAGCTTTTTTCCGTCTTCAGTAGGAGTATCATTGTTGAGGTTGTCTGTTCATACTTTCTCGCGATAGTTTTTTAAAAAGTAACTACTGATAACTGATGGTGACAGTTTTCCAATTATGCTTCACATGTTGGAGTTCCCTTCAGCGGTTATGACCCTTCCTGTTTAGTAAAATTTACTGATCAATAACGTTATTAATCTATATTTTTATTATCCATAGGCACGTATCATTATCTCAGCCTTTTTCAATATTTTATGCCGGATTAAACTGAGGGACTCCCGTTAATAACAGTCCTTAGGGATTTTTTAATGTGGTTACATGTACTCAGGATTCAAGTCATATTATATAACGTTTAAGCGAAATACCATGACGCTGGACCTCCGTATACTAAGCAGATTTCCTTGGTTTTATTACGTTCGACATAAACAAGAGTAAATCTAAGCAGCCTCTTGACTGGAAAATGAGGAGGGATGGAAAAACGCCATCAGGGTTATATTCGTAAATATATTCCCTAAAAGTGTTTTTCGTAAAGCCATTATAGGACATAAGCTGTAGAAAAATAACTGCGCACAATAAAATATATTCCTATCACCACGATGCTAATGACGAAAATTCCTCAACAGATATTTATTCCTTTATTTATTTATTTTTTTATCGTTGTGTTTCATAATTATATTGGTAGTAGTTGTAAATAGGTGTTGTTACTTGTTGCATTTATTTGATGTAAATGGGTATGTTAAAGACGCGAGTGTATGGGTATGTGTATGTCAGGAGTGTTCGTGAATATATAGGTGTGCAGGTGGGGGGGGGGGGGTCTTGTATATGTGATCTTCTATACATATGTTTGAAACTATTAATTTGTAATATGCCAATTCTATTATTTAAGTGATTATGTTGCAATTATAGGTTTTTTAGCTTAAAAAGAAATGAAAAAAAAAATGAAAGAAAAATTAAGATAATACTTGTCTGTATTAAACTTGTTGTCACGGAAAACTCTGGCTGACGGCTTATAAACGTCAAGCCTTATATTTTTATTAAGAGTTGCATTGTATGTATTATACATACATATTATATGTAATATGTAACTATAAAGAATTAAAATAAAAACATTTTTCAATTTAATAACCTATCTGACTCTCCTGGTGGCGCGCTTGCCCGGATAGCAGGAAATCCAGGTTCGAGCCCTGGCTGGGACAGATAAATTTTTTATTCTATTCCCTTGCTTTTAATCGTATAAAATAAAAACATTTATCTATCTATCTTTTCTTTATCTTATAATTACATCTTTTAAAATACAATATTTTATAATTTCATTAGACTACATGAGAATTTCATTAATACATAAGAATTTTCACACGAGAAAATGTATGGTTAAGTGCCCAGTTACTCCACTCTCAGTATAAAAGGAATGTGTGATATCTTTAAAGTTAGTATCAGTCTTCTTTTTGTGCCCCATGTTTTTATGTTATTGTTGATATTTTTATATTTAATATTAGTTTTCGATTCCTTAAATTTAGACTTACATTAACAATAATAGTAAAAATATATATTATTGTGGGAGGAAATGTGGTTTGACATTAATACCTCTCTATGAAGAACAAGCTTATTAGTCAGCCTTACTTATAATTCGTTGTGTCGTCTAAAAGAAATTTACTTCAAGGTTGTTAGTTCAGTGTATAAAAACGAAAAAAAAAAAATGGGAGAGAGAATGAACAGGCATAAGTTAAGAAGTCAAACTTATTTGCATAGCTTCACTGTTTCTGTCAAAGGAAATTCCGCTGAAGAAACTAATAATTTATATAGTAACCACATAAAAATAATTATAAGAATGTAATAAAATGGTTTTAGCTTTTTGATGACATTTATAACAAATAACAGTTAAAATATCATATTGAATGTAAAAAAAAAATATATATATATTTTTAAGAAGGTTTTATTCTAACGACGAAAATAAAAAAAATAATGAAAAACTTATTATTTGAATTTATTTATTTTGACATTTTATTTTTGGAAACTAGTCTCCAGCCCCTGAGTATGTAACTGACTGAGTAATGTACTTTTTTTCTTATAATATTGCTAAGAACGCAAAAACGTTTCTTAATTGTTTATTAAATAAAATAATATAGTGAAAAATAGTGAAAATAGTGAATCAAATAGGAGAGTTTTTGTTTTTTTGTAAATCACTTACATATTATTATAATCCCTTAGTTTTTTATGTATTTCGAATCTAACACGTTATGAAATAGCTTATGTTCCCTTAATTTCTAACAAAATTCTAGGTTTCCTGATTTTTTCATTGCCGATGCAACGGAAGCTGAAAAAAGGAATGTAAAGCTTGGTTGTTAATGCTGATTTATCCATTTTCCAACCGTATATGGTAGTATTTCAAGTTTGAGAAACTTCAGATTTAGAGGAAATGGAGGATTGTGATTTTAATATATACACGTGTATACGTTTCTTTATGTATGTATATATATATATCTACATTCTTTTACTANNTATATATATATACACTTACCCACGATATAATTTAAGGAAAACGTCTGGTATTATTTTGTTCTTTAATTGCCTTAGCCTTTTTGATTTTTTATTCCGAGCTTATTCATATCGTTACCAATTTTATTCCTCCATACCTTATTTTGGTTTCACATCAAAGTTTTAAGCTAGTTTATCTTCAAGGTTTTTTCTAAATGTGCTTAAGAACTTTAGTTATGATAAACCCCGTCAATCTGAACTGGTGTTACTATGAGAATTACTCGACCTTGAATTGCTGACGATAAGATCATGGTCACATCTTTCTGTAATTGTTTTTTTATTTATTTTTTTTTTAAACTTAGTTTAATTGCCTTAAGATGAGTAGTTCCCCCCTAATTTCAAGGTTTCCGAAGTTCAAGACATTGCATCTAATTATTTCTCAGTTGTTCATTTTTTTTATTTAAAAAAATAAATAAAAAAAATATTGTGCGTTTTTAAATAACGTATTTAGTTATAAAAGGGAGAGTTTTTTTTTAGTCATGGAAATGTGAACTTAGGGGCAGGACGTCCTATCTCGTCTTCATGAAGCCCTGAAGATGGCCTACAATGTAAGCCAAAACGTTGGCAGTTGATCTTTAAAAAAAATACATTTTTTTAAATTTGTATATTTATTTTTTTTGGATCTACCTTGACCGAACCCCAACTAAAATCATCTAATAACGTATTTAACCATATTTTTTTAGAAAATTTCTTTATCTGCCTTTTATTTTCTATATACTATTTCTCAACGATTATAATATATGTACATATTTTTTTAAAAATTGTAGTTTAAATTGAGGCGTGAACTTAACTAGCTGGATATTGTGGTTTATAGCTGGAAAATATAAAATTGGGACGATTAGTGAGTTTTATTAATTAGAGGAACGAAATAATTTACTTGTAGAGTTTTGAGGGAAAACAGATCAACGAAAAATGTTCGTTACATTTCCTTTTTGTAAGATAATAGAAGTTTTATATCGGCCAGCTGCATCCCAAAACTACCATTCATTGGTTCCCCTAAATAACCGTCGGAGAACTATTTTTATGAAACAAAAAGTCTAGCCTAAGGCTTATGTAAGAAGGGCCCTAGTGCTTAGTCAATAGACGGAAGAGTAAATTGAGTTTAAGTCATTTGGCTTTTAGACTCTGATGTAGTTGGTTTCTTATGATCTTTGGTTCAAGCTCTTGTGAGATTAGGTTTATTGCCCGAACTAAGCAACTTAAATATAAAAATTTATCAAATTTGGCTCGGCCATGAGTGAGAAGTTCCGTGTGTCGAACTAAGGCGACCAGTAAAAAACGGAAATTATTGAAAGTAGTAGATGTTTTTTTTGTTTTTTTTTGGTTCGGTCACCCACCAGGTTCGGTTTTATTTAGTATTTTTTAATTATCTGCTAACGTTTCGGCTTACATTGTAAGCCTTCTTCAGGGCTATCATGAAGGCGAGAGGGGAGGTCGTTTCACCTGGATCCCATATTCAAGACTGGAAATGGGTGAGTTATGAATATGGGATTCAGGAGACACGGCGACCCCTCTTGCCTTCATGATTGCTCTGAAGAAGGCTTACGATATAAACCGAAACGTCGGCAGATAGTTAAGAAATACTCATTTTTTAAAATTATATTTTTTGGATCTACCTTGACCGAAGCCCCCCCCCCACCCCAAAAAAAACCCTTCTCTTATAAATACAGAAATTTAAATTATTTATGCTCTAATCTTCTTAATTTGTACTGAATTTGATTGTGATGAAATATCATCACAATTGATATGCTATCAATAGATAGCAAATATAGTGTGTGTGTATCTATGAAAATATACGAAGTTCTTTGGGGGGATGACATAAATCTACAATCAGTTTTATAATTACTGGTTATGTTGTTGCTGAAGGATGTCGGTGATGAGGAAGGCGGTAGGACACCTATGCCTTTTGAGGTGCTCCAGTGGAAGAAGGCCCTAAAAAGGAGGTTATTAAGTAGGTGTTGTGGAGGAGGAAACCGTTTGTATGGCAGCCGGCAAAACTACTATAAATATTCCGTTAGCCAGCAATGGAATCGATTTCCTCGCTTTCCAAGTAATCGCGGAGTGAGTGCGCCAAGATTGGCTGCACTCATTCCTGTAGCGGCTCCTTGCTTGATTCCCCTTCCAAGTCTCCTATTAAAAGTTGACGGGTTCTTGGCTGGTTACGGAGACAGTGGTAGGGCTCGCTTTTATAAAGGGCTGATCTATACGATATTACTGTGTGACTACTTGAGGCATTTAGGTCTAGTTGACGACACATTTTGTAGTTTTCAGTGAGGGTGAAAATTTATTTTTTGTGATAGTTTATCATGCCTAACTTGTACTAAATGGAACGGTGTGTTGAGGACTATTCCAGAATGTGGCAAAATATACGTGTTCTTTCTTGACCAGATTCCTCTTGCAAAGGGTTTCATTACAACGATTCCTGCAAGTATCAACTGTCTAATTGGGCCTCACACCGACATATGTACCAAGAGAAGCTTGGACTGTTTCCCATGTTTTATAAAAGCCGGACTTGAATGAGTGTTAAAAAGACTACTTTGAATATAAAAGAAAGGGGATCGAAGAAAAAATGGTTTGCTCTTGGACGATTGGCAAAACTTTTTGTTCTTTTGATGTAGGGTTTATTATTTCCATTTTTTTTGTGAAATTGTAATAAATACTTATAAAAAAAATATTTTAATTTATTTCTTTTTCTAGGTGAAGGATATAAGATAGTACATGAAAAAGTATTACGGTGTAAAATGAAATATAATATGTTTAACTCATCACCCTGCATTCTAATAGTAATTTTATTGGTTTGTTAATTTAATATATTCATATAACAGTTTTCGAAAACAATTAATGTTCTCTATGGTCATATTTTAATAATATTTAATAAATAAGCTGTGAAAATTGGCCATAGTTCTGGAAATCGATTAGCTTTAATCTAGAAATTTTGCGACTCTGACGGTTTTAATTTGAAAAATCTAATTTTTGATTAATTATCATCTCCTCCGTTTAAAAAAAAA
>KZ807178.1:223836-246582 GCA_000696205.2 Oncopeltus fasciatus | reverse complement strand
TTTTTTTGCGTACTTCCAGCTGTTGAAGTGTCAATTGTGAGTCTGCATTTAACCCCTAAATTAGCTCTCTAACGTAATTATCTCATTAGATTTTTATGTTTAGTGCTAATTCGCTCTGGGAATTACTGTATATAATAATAGTTACTTACGGGTTAAAATTTCTCTTGATATATTTTTTATTTATCCATATTGTATTTTTTATAGTTATCCACTACTATTATTACCTATATTAGTAAGATTATTTTTATAAATGCATGCATGTTTCCAGATATGGAAATGCATCGTTTATTCTAGAACTTTGAAATTTTGTAATCTGACATCTATGACACCCGTCTATTTTATTGTCATAACTCATTGTTTTCTGATTTTTTTTCTTTCTTAGAACCACTCAGAATACGGAGGGAGGTACTATTTGTACTTAGACATTCTATTCTTAACCCACACGGTTTTTTTTTCTTCAATGAAAACCTGTATGCATAATATATATCTTCTGGCTCAAAAAATATACATTATTATAAATAAATAAAACAAACATTATTTATAAAGAAATAGTAAAAATCAAACAAAAACGTAAAGAAAAATAACATTTCCTCGAGGCTGAAGAGTTAATTTCTATAACAATATGACTATGAATGGGGAATGGAAAAAAAAAAAAAAAAAATAAAAAGTACCAATAGGAGAGTTTTTTTGACCGTAGATATTATTCTTGGATGATTATATTTTAGTTGGGGTTCGGTCAAGGTAGATCCATAAAACACAAATTTAAAAAATGTTTAAAAAAATTTTAATAAAGGATTATCTGCCGACGTTTCGGCTTACATTGTAAGCCATCTTCAGGGCTATCATGAAGATGAGAGAGGACGTCCTGTCCCTAGGTTCACATTTTCATGACTGAAAATGATTCTCTTATCTTCATGATAGCCCTGAAGATGGCTTACAATGTAAGCCGAAACGTCGGCAGATAATCCATTATTAAAAAATAATTTTTTTTAATTTGTGTTTTTTGGATCTACCTTGACCGAACCCCAACTAAAATCATCTAAGAAAAAGTCCCACCAAAAGAGTTCTCTTTTGCTCTAAAGAATGTGCCATTTTAATGCGAAACTTATGCTTGAGTCTGTTATTAAAATATTAGAATAATTGAATTGTATGCGATTTATATGAATTATATATTTTGTGGAAACAAAATATTTTATAGAATTAAATATTTCGAAAATTAACAAATAAACAAAAAAAAAAATTAATTAATGCAGTTATTGTCTCTATTATAGTAGGAGCTTTCATGAAATACAAATTGCAATATTTAGATTTCCTGTTAACTGTGTGCGTTTCATGAAGTATTATCGCCATTGTGTAATGATAATTGATGTAGGAAGTAAGGCGGGGTGTGTGTTTTACAATTACTGAACGTATTCTAATTATATTGTACTTTGATAGCTGTGAAAGTCAGAAGTGAATATAAGTCTGATGTGAGGCGAAAACTAGGTTTAGACATCTATTTCGAGGCGGCCTCTTCCTCTATCCTGCATGTGCAGTTGGCGTTCCCAAAATACTCTTCTTACGTCTTTCTAATTTTACGGGACTCCAAACATGTATCCAACACTCTTACAATTATTTTAAAATGTATTTTATTATTTTTTTATTATTTTGCATTTTATTTAACTTGTAATGTTCGGTTTACTGTATTGTTCATCCTTTCCTTACTTATAGATGAATGTAGGAGTTCATATTTTGTTCTATCCAGAGTCTTAACCATCTGTTTTGACATTTGCAATTATACACATACTTGTCGTGCTAGTCTGGCCATACGGGAACATTAAAAAGTTCGTAACATAGGTAGAGCATGATCTTAGCCTTAATCAAAATGTTTTTTTAAAAATAATTTTATTTCTGGGCGAAAACTCGAAAACTAAATTTTAATAAATATTTTTACAGGGTATAATTAGCCAATAATTTATATAATTAATTATACTTTGTAAATTGATTTTGGATATTTATATTTTTTATAAAAAACCAAATATATATGAATATATTATAAATGAATATATTCAATCACTTAGGGTCATGGAGGTAGGGGCTATCTACAGGTTGCCATCCCATTCTAAACGACCATGGCTCAGGACAAGCTTTTAATTATAAATAAAAAATTGACCTGGGCGGGATTCGAACCCGCGGCGTCAGGATTGTGAGACCCGAACGGATCCCACGAGCTATCCCGGCGCCCCCAAGTATATAGTTTATTGTACTTCTTTTTTTTTTATAGTGTATAATTCACTATATTATTAAATGAAACATGTATATGAAGTAGAGTAATATTAGTCGTTCAGCTGTGGGGATGGAAAATTAAGGGCTTGAATAGACCTACTTGTTGCGTAGAATCGTTCAGTATTATTTGATTCATTAACAAATACATGTTCTATTGCTTTTAGATTGGAATTCGAACGAGAACTACTTTTTTTTTTAGGAGTTTGCTATGAAAAAAAAAAAAAAAATAAAAATAACTAAAAATATTTAAAAACTCTAACGAGCACGCTTTGCTCCTGCCTTACTGTTGTCCGATAAATCCGCTCGGAAATAAATTTTATTTGTTTTCTAGGAAAAGTTGCCAGTAAGGGTTGTATATATCAATGCTAAATAGGCACCGTTAGTATTTTAAAATAGGTCTAACCGTTTGGTCGCTATTTCTGAACCGTTTCAAGTGCTTATAAGTCTTAGTTGTAGTCTCAATAAAATGTATGTAACAGATTCCTCTCTAAATGGTGGATATCAATGGTCTTTAAATTTTATCTTGCTGAATCACCACGCTTTACAATTAATTTTGGTGTTTATACTACCAAGAAAAGTAATAAGTTTATCTGTTTGTTCTTTAGAGACATGCGATTTTGAAAATTGGCGTTGGAGAAAGTAGATAGATAGCTCATCGCGTGATACCAAGGGGACAGGAACCTGTTTCGTGGTTCTAATCTCTCTCAGTACCTGTAACATTGTTCTTCTTCCAGTATGAATAATGTGAAAAGGGGCGGGGGGCGAGCATTTTTATACGATAGTTCTTTTGATACAATCGGTGTTTATTTTGTTGTTGTTTTTGTTGTTTCAATGAGGATTAAGGTGTCAGGAGATTAAGGATTCTATTCACCGCGGATAGCTTACTGTCATATAAACGACTTCTGTTTTATGGAGAAAATTCAGCGAAAGGGGAAAGTTTTAACGAACCGAGAAGAAAGAACGAAACAGAGAAAATTCTCAGCTTAAACTACGCTTAAAAAAAAAAATAACCTTAAAAAATTTTTTTAGCGTAATATGTCTTCATAATGAATTTGTCTCAAGTAATTTTCAAGAAATTATGGGACATATTATATGCAGTCATTGGAAACCTTTTGTGCCCATATTAAGTAGAGGGTCCGTTATACCATTGCTTCATTTTTGCGATGCGATTAAATATGCGCATAACCAAATGATGTCAGTGTTCAACTTAATAATAAGCTTCATAAATGGTATACTAAATACGAACTTCAATAGAAATAAAGGGCGTATGGGATACTTTCTCTACATTGCTTTGTTAATACCAAAAATTCTCATTCATATGTCATATTATTAGTAATTACATTAAATTTACAGTTTTTTGTTTTAGTATAGCTGTAAGAATTTCTTAATAATCTTATCGATATATTCCCGTTTATCATGTGTACATTTTGTAGTTATCTCCGGCAACATGATCTTTTCCCCCTCAAAATCACAGTTTCTTTCTAACAGCTTCAACAGTACAAAGAACTTTGCGAAGTGATCCCCTTACTTCATACAGAAATGAATAAACGCTTTAATAATTTTGTTTATGTTTCAACTGTTTTTATAATGATAGTATGTCTTAAAAATTAGCTAAAAATTACAACTTCAAGTATTTTTGTCACTAGGCTTTTCTATGAAATTAAATTAGTTATTAAATTTAATTTTCACCAAATATTATTTTCTTCTTTATTTATTTATTTTTGTTGTAACTTCAATAATCACGACGATTTTATTGATTTTCACTCCCTTTTTCTAGATTGAAGCTAATGTTCATTAAGTTTATTTCTCTAAATTCGGGTGATGAAACTTGCATGAATTTCTTGATTTCTTTACAGAAATTACTAAAAATCAGTGTGCTAATAGTTATTGTTTTTCTAATGCCAATTTTTACGGTTAAGGAAGAAATGGAATAAAAAATAATAATAATGGTATTTTTTTTTTTTTTTTTTAATTGGAGAGAAAATCTAATTGTTGTTTCTCGTTTTGTCGGGATTTATCTACGATTATTTGATCTTCATGAAGCTGAATTTAATGTAGATGGTTTTATAAATTTAAGTATTTAACAAATGGGTGATTGTTTTGGATGTCTTCATGATATATCATTATAATAAAGCCTAATCCATTTTTTAAATTATTTTTTATTTATTTATTTTTTTTTTCAGGTGAGTTGCTGTTGTATAAGTAATGAAAATTTCATTGTCTTCGTTTTCGTTGTCATCTTGTGTTTTATTGTATAAGGCGGGAAACACCGTATGGTAATGTAAATAATTTTTATTTCTTAATTTATTTATTGTTCCTGAGTTCCTTAAAATTATGCTTGAGGTTAGATTTTGTATAATTGTTCCAGTCCCTTAATATTTCTGTGTTAGCATAATATTTTAGTTTTATATTGTCATTTATAACAACTATGTTGTTAAAATTTGTTAGTTTTCCTTGCCATTAATTGGACGTCTAATCAATTATAATTGTATCCACCTTTAACTTTCAACAGATATTACTTTTTTTAATTTAAGAACAGTTAATGTAATTTAAGTTTTTTAAAAATAATATTACTATTTTGTAAAGCATTTAGCTCTTGGAGCCATGCATCCATTGAGTGCTTTGAGGTGGAGTTGCAATACTTACAGGACTAAATTTATTTGTTAATAAAAGTTTACTGGTAATTACATTCTACACATTTCGTGCGACTTGTAATGTTCTGGTTATTATTTGCAACAAAATTTAATATAAAATATAAACAAAAAAATATAATATATAAATAATATTANAAAAAATATAAAATTTATAAGACATTGAAAAAATATAAAAATAAGTTAATATATAAAAAATATAAAGGGCCAAATAAGGGGCAAAAATGTTTAAATTTCTCATACTGCTAAACAGTTACAGCTGTCGTCATCGGGGTTCATGCTATTTCGACAAGTTCATCTAGCTCTACATTTCTTGGTTTTTTGGTTTTTTAAGGATAACCAATGTTATCCAGTAAAAAGATGTTTTTGTATTTTATAAATTTTTTTTCTTGTGGTATTTAATCCAACATAAATTTTGTTCCCTTGCACTTAAAATTGTTAAAATTTACGTGGGATTAAATTCCACAAGAAAAATAAGTATTTATAAAATTAAAATTTAATAGTTAATAACAAGAGTCATTTAAACAGCTTGAAAATGTCAGCTCCTTCGAGCATAAGACGATATATTCGTGTGCCTCGGAGGTTAGACTCTCGACACTAGTGCGGGGAATTTAATAACTTATCAAGCTTGTCCTGGTAGCGTAAAAACGTTTGATTTTTTATTCTGTTCTCTTGCTCTAAAAATTGTTAGATGTTTTGTATTGTTCAGTAAATGCCATTCCCGTGTATTTATGTTAAAGCTAGTTTAGTGAAATTATGAATATTATTTCCAAAATTGTATTGAATGATACGGACCTCTGTGAAATTTCTTTGGTTTATTGAAACCTCTTATGACGCAGAATGTTTTTTTGTTTTGGGTTTAGTATTTTTTTTTACTTCATACAGAAATTAATATTGCTTTAATAATTCTGTTTATGTTTCAGCATGCCATAGAAATTAAAATATTTTATTAGCGTGCAAGAAAATAAACTAATGTAGAATAATTAGAAATATTTTTCTAGTGCGATGACTATTCCTAATATTGTTCCATCACCCTTTCTACTGGTTCTTTCGAAGGCCTCTGATAATGACAGCTGTAATTTTATATTAAATAACTAATTATTGTGAAATCACTGAACGTTATTACAGGTACTCTTGGCCATGGTCACGTTGACCTCACCCTGTCCTCTCGCTTGGGCCACTTTACAGGGTTTACCTGTGCTATCGCCCATTCCGACTTGTTTGGTCACTAGAGGTCGACAACTCCTCTGCTTCTTTCCCATTAGGCCTCCTTTGCTAGTGGGTCGTATTTGCAATAATAAATCTTTATAAGACATTTCGTGGGGCACTTAATAGTTTTGAAAAAAACAAAAATAGAATTGAATATTACTGACAGTTGAAAAGAGGTAGCAGGATGGTTCAAGAGAAGGCCGGGGTCATAATGATCCTATGGTCATGGTTTGATAAGCAAGTGGCTCAGGATGTCAGCTCTCAAACGTGGCGAGTATGGCAAGAGCTATACCACTAGAACAACGGTA
Source organism: Oncopeltus fasciatus (assembly GCA_000696205.2). NCBI lineage: Eukaryota > Metazoa > Arthropoda > Insecta > Hemiptera > Lygaeidae > Oncopeltus > Oncopeltus fasciatus. The sequence continues at coordinate 240,149 of KZ807178.1, read as the reverse complement.
CCGCTTAATTCCTGCAATCTTCTGGCCTCCCATCTTGCCCGCAAAATCGTGATTCAATACATTTTGTCAGCTGGTAGGGCCGAATTTCCGATTGGGAAGTGCAGTATTACTAAACATTCTAATTTACTGTAGTATTACTAAACGTAATTATTTAAATTTTAAACCAGCTTCTTCATATCTTTTCTTCATAGAAAACTAAAAAAAAAAAAAAAAAAAAAAAAAAAAAAAAAAAAAAAAAAAAAAAAAAAAAAAAAAAAAAAAAAAAANAAAAAAAAAAAAATGAGCACTTAAAATTAGGCGTTAAGTTTTTATTTTGGCGACAATTAAATAATTAAGAGGATTTATCATAGATTGCATTTTACTGTTTCTTGTCCTTATTCTTGTAAGATCGTAAATGAAGCAAACAAGCCTATTTACAAGACCTGCAGATTTTTTGTAGTGAATTAGGAACAGTTTTTTGTTTATATATTCATAGAAGTTTGTTGATTAAACTAAAATGTATTATACTCTTTGTAATAAAACCAAAATTCTCGTTAGATGAGCGAAGCTTCTTGCAGAAGACGATTGAATAGGTGTTAGAATATTTAAATATCTTTTCCACTCGATTATTTCCTGGGTGATTCTTTCAGGAATAGGAAGAAATTAAAAAAAAAAAAAAAAAAAAATGCCATTATGTATCTTGTGACTAGTAATTTTTAAAATAAATATAAAGATTTCTTTTTTGCTTGTTTTTCTACTTTATGTAATCTGAAGTAACCTTTACTCATCATAAACAATTTTAAATCATCATGAATTTTAAAATAAATATATCAATTGAATTATTGTTTAGAAAATAGTAAGCATCTATAGGTAGAAAACAAATATTTTACTATTGCTTCTTCAACAGGGCTCTCTTTCATGAGTTTCACTGCATCGAATATAAAACACCTTGCTTAAAATTGATTTCTTCATTTTAAGCCCTTATCATGTCATTTTTTTTGTTTGAAATGTTCATATCATTACTTACTATCAATGTGGAAATACTGAGTTTGAAAATATTTCTTGTATAATCAATAGCTAAGCAAAGAAAAAAAAAAGAAAAAAATTTCAGAATGTCCTTAAAGCCTCTACCCCTCAGAACTATTGCAGACTTCGTGCCGAAATATACTCAAGATAAAGATTTAATAATTTTATTAAAATATTAGAATAGAATATACTTATATATCGTAGAATAAGAATAATTTGGGTTGGTCATAGGCGTGATGAAGTTAAGAGTGAGAGTTAGTGTGGGAGGGGTGGGGGAGGGGGAACCCCTATTGCTGAAAAGATCAATATGATTCGTTTGCGGATTTCTAAGGGTGCTGCTCTGAGGAAAGGTCGCCGACCCCTGGCAGTTGTTGTGGTCGACTAGGTCATGGATTGTGGCAATGGTCCTCCTCCAGCCAGAGGACGGTCCTCACTGACCCTACACAGTCTGTTAAGGCGTGCAGTCCTCGTCTCGCAGAGTCTTCTCAGCCTCCACAGAGATATATATACCACTTCAGTCAGCCGCCATTTATATACACTTCTTCCAACATGCGTCAGATGCCGTCCCACTTTATGTTTTTATTTTGGTCCATTTTTAAACAATAAAATTCCACAAGAAAACAATACTGGAAGTATCACTTTTAAAACTTTTTTTATTATTATTCTAAATTGAAGGCTTAAACATTAGTCATGGGTTGATTATTATTTATAAAGAAAGGTTTAACTTTTAGCACTATTTTTATTTTATCTTTATAAATATTTTATTTGTTTGTGGTATTTTATCCCACGTTAAGAAAATAAAGAAAAAATTAAATAAAGTAAATGACGAGAGTCGACAAATAGCTTGACAATGTCAGCTCCCTTGAGTACAAGACGAAGTTCTCGCCTTTCTCGTGGGTTAGGCTCTTGCTAGTGTAGAGGGAATTGAATGAGATAACTAGTGCGTCCTGGTAGCATAACTGGTAAGTGCACCGGCCCGGATAGCAGGAGATCCAGGTTCGATTCCTGGCTGGGACATAGATTTTTTATTCTATTCCCTCTCATAAATTATTTTATTTTACTTCCTTCTTAAGTTTTAATATTAAAAATTTCTTTTACATTTGCTTTTATATGGTTCACCTTCGAACTCTTTGATTATGATGTAACTCTAAAACTATCTATAATTTTTTTTTGAACTTCTTTTGGTCTTTTTCTTTTCTTCAGAAAATATTTTATATGTTGGTATGTTATAATGATTTTTTTAAGAAGCAATTTTAGTAATTTTTTGCCTACAATCTTGTCTTCCAATTTTTAAAATTTTATTATTAAGTAAATACAAATTGGTGAAACAATATGATTTTATTTTTGCCAATGGTTATTCAATTTTTGTTAACGAACTGAAATTGATCATCAAATACTACTACTAAATAGACAATTAATAAACACTCGTACCTAATGAAATTTATTTTTCCCCTCATTATTGAAGAGTGTTTAAATTTAAATACTAAATTTCTCTCTCTTTTAAATGTGGGAAAAATTTTCTCTGAAAACCAGTTGGCTATGCTTCCGCAGACATTCGCATCTAATTATGAGTAGATATCTCAAATACATGTTTCTGAGGTCGTAATGTGTGATTATTTTTTGCAGTTGGTCAGACATAACTTTCTCTCTATCTCCCTCAATGATTTACTAGGATTTCAGATGTCAATAACCTTTGGGAAAGACGGTTTGCATTTTTAAATAGTTTTTATTAGTATTAGCCTTTTTTCTTTGTTGGTGTTCGGTCAAGGTAAATTTTAAAAAATACAATTTTAAAAAAAATGTGTATTTGTAAATGTGTAAATTGTCTGCCAACGTTTCGGGTTATATTGTAAGCCATCTTCAGGGCCATCATGAAGGCGAGAGGGGAACGTCGTTTCCCTAAGATCAATTTTCATGAAAGCTCTCGCCTTCATGATAGCCATGAAGATGCCTTACAATGAACCGATGCGTTGGGAGATAATTTAAAAAATACTCGTTTATTATAATTTGTATTTTTTGGATTTACCTTGACCGATCTCTCCTCCCCCCCCCCCAAAAAAAAATCAAATCTACGGTCAAAAATCTCCACTTGAAGTTTTTATTAATATTTTACTCTTGATTAATCAATGCTCACTGTTGAATGCTACTTATGTAATGATTTTGCTCAGTCACTAGCTAGCTTTCTTTGCATTTATTTTTTCTTATTGTTGTCAGATCACCAATGGTATACTATTATAATTATAAGGGAGTATACTATTAGGTTTTTTTTGTGTTCTTGAGAATTTTAGAATTATGTGAATGCTAATTTGCTTTTTTAAGAAGTATTTATGCTTTTAATAAATTTCTATTTATAGTTTCAACTGAATTTTAGAAATACTTAATTTTATATAAAAATATACTCACCGTTTTAAGCTCTCCCCCCCTCCCCCCGGAATTTTATGACACAAACGACTTAAAGTCAACATTTTCTATTCGCTTTTTTGTAATCTTTCACTTGTGTGTCTATATTAGAAGTATGTCCATATGTAGAAGTATGTGATATCATTTTCACATTAAATTAGATTATTTATGATTTGGGAGTAGTTTAGATAATTATAAATATGCATTAATTGTTAAAGTATTTTCTGCAGTTGTAATAGAGTATCAACAGTATTTTTTATAATTACTCGTTTTCAAAAATTTGATCGTAGTTTTGGCGTAAGTGTTTGTGTTGTGTATTTTCGAAATAGCTATTTTAAAACGAAAATTTCATCTTGATTATTGATCTCATCTCATTTCTTTTATAGTTGGAAGTTTTTTTTTTTTTTAAATTCGTTGTGTGCGCCTCTAATATACTTTCCGATGTGCTCCCAAGTACTTTTGTATTTATAAATATCATGTTACCTTTAATAGCTCTTTGGACAATTTCTCATCGTATATTATTTCTGAAATTTATGACATTTTTGGATATTTTACTGGATGGGTGTCTTTTTAAGGGCTGATGTGATGATATTAAAGTAGACTGTTTGATAGCTCCTAGCTTACGAGAATGAGACTTTCCCTGGCCATAGCCAAGAAGGACGTATGAGTTACAGAGGGCAGCACTGGTCCTGGAAGGCGTCATGTTTTTGGCGTAGGACTGGCTGTTCCTGCACGCCTACACCCCAAAGATGCCTTTTCTCCTCCTGACTTAGTGTGTAAAACCAGTTTGTGAGTGGTCCTGGAACTGGGTGGGGCGGGGCAAGAGTTGTGCCTTTCCCCCCTCCCCCCTAATCTTACTCCCTGTCGGATGGAGTCTGGCGTCTCTGTTTTTCTAGTTGTTGTTTTGCTCTTGGGCCATCTGGGCGCATTACTCGCTACAATAAACAAATGATTCCGGTGATATCCGTACGTCTTCCCTGCAGACGCATAACCTAGTTCTTAAAGAGATCTCTTTCTATATACTAAAATTTTTTTTTTTTTTTTAAACTTTATTATTTATTACTTTCTACATGTTTTGTATTAATGTGCTGGTTAATAATCACTGTATAAATACGGATGATTCTAAATTTAGAATATTTTATAGGAAATGATTGGTATAGCTTCCGCAAAAGTGTGTCCCTTGCAGCAAAAAATAACCCTTTATTCGAAAAGGCTTAGGGACAATGAAGGGCTCCAAGGGGCGGTTGGACCGGTTTTCGGCGAATAGGGGCAAGCAGAGGACCATATGCCATTAAAACACAAGCTTTCAGACAAGAGTTTGCACAATAGATGTTTCTATGTTAGNTTTAATATTTTATTTATTTATTTATTTTTTTAATGAAGTGTTAACAATGAGAAGGTCGCGGGGCCATTTCCTATTCATGCGACGTGGGGGATTGCCAGGATGGGTAGTACTGGATAGAGTTTAGGCTGGAGGATTGGGATGCATGGAAAGGCCAGAGTGGAATTTATGTATACTAAATTTATTGGTTATTCTTGCCTGTCATTGATGTTTTCCTATTCCTAATGACACTTTCCCACATATTGGTATACTTATTTTACCACATTATAAAGTTTGCATTTTAATTATTGTACTTTGTTGTACATCTATCCCTTTTATAAGTTTGGTTTATTTACGAAGTTACTTGATCTTTATTGCCGATTATTATACTTTGTTTGTTTTCTATTTTTATCTTTTTCTTTTTTAAATAATTGTTAGACTCCATTTCAGCTACTTATTAGGGTCCTGGAGGGAGGGGTTGTCTACAGTAAGCCATGTAATTCTAAGTATCCATGTTTCTGGACAAGCTTTTATTTATCGTAAAAAGCTTGCAGGTAAGGATTTGAACCCATAAAGCGAGATTTGAACGGATTCCATTAACTGACATGGCGGCGCCCCCCATATTGTCCTTATAAATATTGTTATACATGTTACCGTGCAAAAAATTATATATGTTTGTTATTCCTGTTCCATATATCCATATATAAAGCGTTTGCTGTCTCTGTACTTTTCAAAATATTTTAAACAAATATGAGTAAATAATTTTGGTAGGGTGTGATATCGTTCATATTTGTATATTTTCAAAGCGTTTTACATTTTTTTATTTTTAGGTTATTTTTGTACCTACACTGAATGGATTCTTTGTTACACAATACCATTTTAATGATGTAAATCTAATCTTTTCTTCTTTGGATTTTTAAAAGAAAAGAGACCAAAAAGGTATTAATATAAGTTATCTCCTATCTAGTTTTTAATTGGATCGAACTGTGAGATAATTCAAGATTAATCTTCTTTAATATCCAATACATTCAACTTCAAACTGATAGCTCCTTTCATTAGAATTGAGTCCTTTCAGAGCTCGGAGATCATAGCTTATTAGTGGGCGTATTCACAACGTCCTCTGTTTGGAACTGCGTTCCAGCCTATCTGATATTTTTTAATGGAATTCCATATTTTCGTGAGCATGGCCTCTGCCAATTACTCACTTTTTCCATTTTAAGCTACAATTTGCTACATGCTATGCCGTTGGCGTTCATTCACAAATTACCTTACACAGGAAGCTATTAAGGTGGTGGGTGGGGGGACGTCTTTGTCTCTAATAGAATACCTCCCTATCTAACACCCACCCTTTCATAGGAAATAGGCCTCTATTGGATTATATTTGTCAGCCATTCTACCTGTTTTTGCATAGGTTACTTAGTTATTACTTTTGTAATTACTTTTGTGCAGTTTAATCTAAATGTTCCTCAAACGTACAATTTATTATAGAATGTTTAAATAACGTTATAAGTAGTATTTTTAATGATCTTCATGAATTGCAGGACAGATGGGAAATCGTAAGGTTTAATAACCTTAAACAGTAATAAGTACTTTTCTTCGTAGGACCTTCTAATTTCTACCCAATTATTCTTGTAACATTGAGGGGTATTATCATCTATTTACTATTGGTAATAAATTTTTCACCTCATTATCCATTTTCATGCCTGTTTTTATACTTTTTATTTATTTAAAAAAATGTCGATTAAGTGTCGCTAGAAGAGCTGTTTTAATTGAAATTGGTTTATTTTAAAAATATATATATTTTTAATTTAATATTAGGCTAAATAATTTATATCTTATTTGAAATCTCTTTTTCAAACCGAATTACTGGAGACGAAAACAAATTAAAGAATTACCTTTTCTTGATTTCTAAAATGTTTTAATTGTTACTTGTATACTTTTTGGTTGTTCAGTGTTAAGTAGTGCTTAGAAGTTTTTCATGCTTTCACATTTCATAAAAATTCGGCAACGGAGGACATGTTTAGTTTTGAATCGATGTGAGTTATTCTGAACTTCTATAAGTATTTTGATACAAATTTTCTTCATATGGGACTTTTCTTACGTTTTCAAGAGGGAGGAGCCAGTCAGTTTTACAAGGGAAGGTCAGTGGAACGGCAGAATACGATAAGCTGTTTTTGTGAAGGAATTGAGTGGCTAGGGACGTGCCATACGCGCTTCCGTCAGAGGGAGATGGTGTGCTATTAGAGCCAGTCTACGTGTGCATATTGCTTTTCACCTTGACTTTTTCTCCGCAATGGGCTGCCGGTGTTTCAGCATCATTCTCATTCCCATTGTCCCATTATTCACTCTTTTTATCATATTTATTATTTCTTCCTATTGAATACGAATTGGTAATACAAGGTTCAATTCATTCTTTCCCTGGACTTTGCTATTAGTAGCACCCTCTCCACCACTATTAACTTTAACTTGGAATTATTTATTTATTTTTTTGAAAGATTATTTATTATCTACAAGAAATGCAATGGGAGCCAAAAAAAAAAAAATCTTAATATCCCAGCCGGTAATCAAACCCGGTTCGCCTACTTTCTGAGCAGGTATGCTGACCTCTGCACCACCTAGGCAGGTTGGATAATCTCTCCAACTCCCCGCACTTTACTACGAGTCTAAACCCCCCAAGTAAGATAAATATATCGTCTTATTGGGGACCCGTGGTTTGATTCCCGGCTGAGGTAGTAATATATTTTTTTTCAGGCTCCCTTTGCATATCTTGTAGAATTTAACGTGGATTACATACCACAATTAATTTCATTATTATCGATTAATTACTAAGAACATGTTCAATTTACATATGAAAGGTGTATTTGATATCAAATTCCATAACAAGTTATCTTAGTAACTTTTATGAAGGTTGATGAAGATTTTGCATGTGTTGTTTTTGATCGTGCGTGAGTTTTCACTTCTTCATTTAAATACTTCTTGGTTTAAATTTTATCCTGTATGCTATCAGAAACGAATTTGAGCTTACATAATCTTAATGTCAAGAACTTGAAACCTCAGCAATCCGCATCCTTCACGCGAAAGTTTATCCCGCACTTTCTATTCTCGTTTAGTTTTTGGTCTGCCTTAAATTTAGAAATCTTTACTCTTCCCTTTGACAATCAACACAATAAAAAAAAAAATTCCAAATAAAAGGACGAAATAATTTTTTTTTTCTATTTGTGTTTATTTTTGTATTTTCCTTGTCACTTTCCAGAGATAAAGTCATGTTATTATCTACTATGATAAAATTAATCATCTTAAAGTTAGTTATTCATTATACATCTAAAAACATTTCAAGTTGATTTTCTACAGTTAAATGAAGTGACTTTTGAATCGCTTATTTCTTATGAAAAATGCATATTAAGATGAGATATTTAGTAGTGTACCTACTGCCTGAGCACTTGCCACCAATTTTACTTTCGGAAGAGTTTATTAACAAGCTTAGTGTCATTTCATTGGTCATTCGCCTCTCTAACTTCATATGTGAAATTCCTTATTCTCAAATAGGCCCATTTGTAACGAAACCCGGGAAGCTTACTTAGTTTATGCAGCTATGGGATGACGGACTTTTAGCTAATTCCTTAGGAATGTCTGATCCTCTCTACTGGACACCAAACATAACATTCATCAAAATTTTTGTATCTGTGATTGTGAGTGTGTGTGTGATTTAAATTTTTGAATTTTTCTTAATGAATTTTAGCAAAATACATTTACTTTGAATGAAGTTCGTTATTGAGAAAATTCGGACGAATAGCTGTGGCGGTGACACGATGTTGTAGACATTACAGAACGAAAATGAACAATTGATGTGGGGTGGGCGTTTATCCATAATGTTAATTATTTTATGGCCCAGAAGCTGAATTTAATTAATTTTCCTATTGAAATTTTGCTTATCGCTTTCAAATATAAAATAAAAGAGTAGGTTCTTTTATTGGTGGATGTAGGAACGAATCGGATGTAGGAACGAATCGGAGTAGGAATTAGCTGAAATTTTAGTGGGAGTAAAAAATGCTTCTGGGGTGCCGGGGTAGCTCAGAGGTTTTTATGGGTCCCTCAATCCTGATGCTGCGGGTTCAAATCCCGCTCAGGTCAATATTTCATTTAAAAAATTTTTTACTGATCCATGGGTGTTATCATGATCGAAAAAAAAAAAAAAAATTGAATTGAATTCACTTCGCTTCGCTTACGCAACTCCTGTCTGAAGTTCTTTTATGTTTCTTGATTTCTCTATTACGTTAATTTTTATTAATATGCTATTTTATATATGATGCAATTTTATTTATGATCTCCTGTAATTCTTAAATTAATATACTCTGGAGATGGAGATGTAGATTGTCTCACTCCTGATTTTATTTTTATTGTATGAGTTTATTATGTATTTCCTTGCAATTTGAATACATGCAGGTATCAGAAAGCTTTAAGCGTCTCTCTCTGAGAATCCTTGACCTGTTCCCTCTCTCTCTAGCACCTGTTCAATATAACGATTCACTGTTACAGCTAACTGTGTGATTGGTTTGTGGTTGCTTCGTGGTTGAGCAATGCTAGCCAAATTATTTATTGCCATTGCACATTTATTTACTGTTAGCAATCTTTTAGTAATGCAGCTGTATTTAGAAATAATATTTATGAATGAATAATTTTGCAAGTTTTGAATAAATATATTTTTTTCCTGGATAATAGATAAATATTAATATAGAAAACAAGTAATTTTTTGTACTGTAAATAATTAATTTGCCTTCTCATACGTATCCAAAAATCCACCAGTCAGAAGCCCTCCCCATCAGTAACAAAGTAGCAAGTCCCTATGTACTNTATATATATATATACATATATACATATATATATATTTATGAATTATTTTGTAATTAACTATATTTCGCTAAAATTTTAATCTAAATTTATGTAAAAAAGTTTTTTTTACTTGTTGGTTTCTTGTATATTGGTAAATCTCTTAGTTTTAAAACTCTGTCTTAGAGAACGTTTTAACCTTCTTGGGGAGGATGATTATTGTAATGAAGATAGCCGATTCGAAGTTTACGTAAAAATTGTACATTTCTGTACGCATTTTTTTGCCACTTAACCAATGCAGGTATAAAATTGACATTGTCTGAATAACGGTAAAGTATATATAGCATATAGAGAGAAGTTATAAAAACCTTCAAAAATAATTTTCCTTTCATAAGTGCTTTATATCTCTGTGTAGCACAACCATTTAGTTGGCCGTATTTATTTTGAATGTATTATCTAATGGAATAGGATTTGCGTAGGGACCAACTTAAGAAATAGCGACCATTTTGTAATTCTAATATTTTGAGTATATAATTTGTTAAATATAACATGTTATTGCTTAAATAATGTATTCATATTTATAGAGCGAAATGTATATTAGTTCTAAATTATAGGGTGAAATTAAATTTTAGAATATTTCACGGTGGTAAAATTTATATAAGTTGCTATAAAAGAAAGTTGGTTTTACGACGGCTGCGAAAACTTTTTAATTTTTAAATATAAATTTTTTTTTTTAATGAACAGGGGTAAAATCGTACAATTATAAGGAATAAATAAAACTGTTAAACGTCGCTCGGTGATACTGATATTTAATTAAAGCAGAGCACATTCGAGACTCAATGTCTGTCAATCTGAAATATGCCTAGGCTCTGAGGATGAGACATTGAGTCTCGAATGCGCTCTGCTTTAATTAAATACCAGTATCACCGAGCGGCGTTTAACAGGTTTTTTTTATTCCCTATAAAAATAAATGAATGTTATAAAATTAGTCTTTTAATTACTCTTTTATTAAATTTCAAAACAAAAAAAAAACAAAAGAAAGTGTTTGTTATCTCCTGTTTGACAGATTTTCTTTAATATCAACTTATCATAAATTTGTGTAAAGCAAAATCATTCTTAAGTTTAATTTCATCCTGTAATTTTTCTTTTTTATTTTAAAATGAAAAATATCTAAGCTAAGCAAATTCCTATTTTTTTTGTTAAGATGCACTTAAATGTTAGCTAAGGGGGAATTATATCAGACAAGTAGGAGAGAACATTAAGCGTATAAGGAAAGACCACTAAAACTTTTTTATGCTGGTCGAATTGAGTATACAGCCATCGTAGTTGTGTTCGTAAATATCTTACATAATGAGTGGTTTTATTAAAAATATTATAGATCATAAATTTTATGTAATTCGACTTGGCTTCCATTTTCTTATAATAATTTTGTCTACTTCATTGGAACGCTATTAAATGCGAATTTATTAGTAGTTTGATGTTCGGTTTTCTCCAACCCTCTCCCCCCTCTCCTCTTTTCTCCCTTGACTGATTAAATTTAAGCCATTTTTCAACTCTGTCTAATGGTTTACTAAGCTAGTAATAAGCCTGTGAGCGTTTCTTTATTTAGCTAATTGCAGACTCTTGAGCGCTTACAGACAAATAAGACATAGTTGAGTTTATGAGAGTTCATTTACAGTACTAATAAACCATTCATGCCCCCTCCCTTCTAGTTTATGTAAAAAGTCACTATGCTCACTGCTTGTCACTTGTGAACATTTGTCCCCTGCTCTAGGATGTGTGGGAGACTCTCGGAGCGTGTCCCCCCCCCCGGATCGGCCGTTCTCTTCATTACTTTTGGCGGGTGTTGTTGGAAAGTAGAGGACTCCACTGCTGTGTGTGTGTTATATAAAAGTGTCTACTGATTGCCGCCGAGCGTGAAATCACAGCTCCTGCTGACGTCTCCCGGTCGCAGGCTCTCTGATGTGAAGAAAGTGTAAAAATCCCCTTCCTCTCTTGGATTGTTATTATTTATTACACCGAGTTAGTGCAGCTAGAAAGTTACAACTATTGTCTCTTTAGCCTGTTGTCCAATCTCGATCGAATAATAACTAATATTCAAAAAGAGAGTTTGTTGACCGTAGATATTATTCTAAGATGATTTTAGTTGGGGTTCGGTCGAGGTAGATCCAAAAAAAAAAAATACATTTTTTATTTGTGTTTTTTTGGATCTACCTCGACCGAACCCCAACTAAAATCATCTTAGAATAACTAATATTTAATCCTCCTACGACTTTCCTTTATAGATTTTCGATATTTCTATTTCTCATGTCCATCTGGTCGCTCCTTTAAGAAATAAATCTCATTTAATATGGTTTCTTCCTAGATGTTCTCAGTAATACATTCTGAAGTTGGAGGAAAAGTTGAAATTTTTTTAAATCATTTTTATTCTTTATTTTATAAATATAATAAATATCCAGAAACTAGAGGTGATATTTTGTATATGAAATTTAAAAACTTATTCTTTTTAGATTTCGACTGCTTTTCTCAAAATCAATAAAACAAAAATCAATGAAACCCCTCTTAAGATAAACATTTATTCTTGAGCTTCCTTAATATTACAGATGGAATATTGCAATCGACGACCTATCACTTATTGTTGTCCGCCATATGGGTTGTGGTGCTATTTAGCTTTATATTAATAATATTTTTTTGTGTGTTTGTTTAATTTATTTTGTACTTTTATAGTTATTTATCTAGTACAGAATAATAATATTAGTAATTATGATTTAGAGGTTCTTTTGATAAGGGTTTTGCTATTAAGCAGTTAAGGGCAGCTTGAAAAATAAATAAAAATCGAAAAAAGTGCAGCATGTCAAATAGTAAAGTCCTCAAATCATGTATAGTTTGAGTTAATAAGTATTTTATATTCTTTCAAACATTTTTGTCTAGAAAAATAAATTAATTTTATTACTTAACCCATTGAATTAATCTACTTATTTATTGTAAAATAATGTTTATTGCAGCAGTTTTATATGCATTTTAAAGACCTGTGTATGTTGTATATATAGACCCTTTAGACTGCTATTAAAAATTATTTCGATTCTCAGGATAATAAAGTTAGCTTCTTCAATAATTGCATATAATATTTCGATTTTTTGCCAAGTAATGCAAATTTATTTATTTGAAGACTCGATAAATAATTTTTTTATATAGTTTTTCGATCAATAACTCCTTTCCAATCAAAAATATGCATTAGAAAACATTATTTTGAAATTGATACAAACAAAAAATTCACTTTATTGTGAACGTTTTTCGAATGATGTATATTACAATGGTGAAAACGCTTTTTATTTTCGTGATATCTGAATATTGAATATGAATAACACAATTCCTTTGAGAATTTCGCTACTAATAATCTGATTAGTTAATGTTCAAAATCATTCTTTCGGGTTTCAGCCTTTACTTTGTATTGTTTCCTCAATAGTTTTGTACGTTCGTACGTTCTTAGTTCTATCTATATGGCCTTTATTATATTTTTAAGAAGTTGAGTTTCTTAACCTGCAGAATCGGAAGATACTTTTAAGAATACATTAAAAAAAAAAAAAAAAAATACAAGTAGAGAATTTGTTAAGTTCGGTTACAAATTCTGTACTAATAATCTCTACGATCAAAAATAAAAATTACCTTTTATTAAAGAGGTTGTAGGGTTTTTTTTTTTTCATCCGAGTATTTGGAGCGTAGAATGCAAACGACTTTATTTCCGGAGTGACTTTACATATTACATTTTACTAAAACAGGACATTTTGTTTCTTATTTTTAATGTCATGTTTTTACCTTGTTTCATTTTTCTTCCTCTTCCTGTGTGTTATGGTCTAATGAAATTTCACGTGGATGTGGAACTATTTTTTTCCCCCTTTCATGTGTAACTCGTTACTAATTACTTCCATTCTTCTATGATTTTCTGAATTATTAAAAAAATAGATTTATTTAATTCTTAAGACCTTACAAAAGTGAAATTATAAAGAAGCTGATTGTGAATGAACTTTACGATTTAATTTTTTTTTTATTTAATCTTTAAAATAACATATAGCCTTTATCTGTTTACGATATACATGTTTTATATGTTTGGGGTAAGAGTGTGCATTTTGTGTTGGATATTTTCATAAGATATATTATTTTATGTTGTATAAAAGTGTGTGATATTTACATTAAATGTTACGATAAGTTATACTATGAATACGGGTTTTACACTTTGATGGAATTGCGGTGTACCACTTAATTTTGGCTTATAATAGTGTATAATATAATAATAACATATATTACATGGCGTATCCTAATTCTCTTGTATGTTTAAATTTCTGAGACTATTTAGTCTACCCTATTGACTAATTAAGAGGAACGGTCGGCTTTTTCTTTTAGCTATAAAGAGTGAGTTACATTAAGTTAAAATCTAGCGCTCGAAACACATGATATTTCCTGTGCAAAGAATAGATTGTTATTTATGCTCTTCTAACTGTTAACTAGGGATAATTTATTTTAAAATTAATTTCCTATCTAATGTTATAGCTAAGTTGATGAATTATTTAAAAAAATCATTTAAGTATATTTAAATTTATTTTTAAATTAATAACTAAACTACTAGTGTTGTTTATTGTTGAGTATAATTTACCATTGGAGCTAGTTATAGGATTATTTGAAAATAAAACCTCATATTCAATAGAATTTTATTTGTGCAGTGTAAAGAGTCTTGTGTTTATCTTTAAGTTACTTGGGTAAACATTTTTCTTCGAGCTTCTGTAATTATTTCATTTTACTTAATGTATTCTTAATCGTTCATGTCTAGTAGTTTCGCATGACATTTTTGTCTTATGAAAACGATATGCTGCCTACGTGCAGTACGTGGTGTGAATGTCGGCACAAATACCTCGCCTGAAATAGGTACTTCTCTTACTCCCTGATTTGACGTGACCGATTTCAGGGATTTCGACTGATTTCCTTTCGGCTGACCACAGTTGCCGATCACCCCTTGCGCCGGAAAAAAAAAAAAAAAACGCCCGCCGACTTCTTTGATCAGTTTTCCCGGGCGCCCTCTCCTCCCTCACTTTCCCCCTGCGCTTCTGTCCGTTCGCTCCGTCTAGTTTGAGCGCTTTCCGTTTCTCTTAACCTTCCCCGGAGACTGCCAGTCATCACCCAGAGCCTGGGGCTAATTCATTTCTACTTTTCAGTTTGGCGGCTAGTCAGTTATTCTTTGGGAAATTCTTCTATCTCAAACTTAAATGGACTTTCTCTTTTTACTCCTCTATTTGTGTTATCTTTTTTATATGTTCGTAATTCCACGTGATTAGTCTGGTTGATCATTTGTATATTTTTGATTCTTAACAAACTCAAGTGTGCGCGAGCAAATCTTTTGAAGTTAAGAAGTAAATGGAACCTTCTTACTATTAGATGTTTTTCATTGGGGTAGATCAAAGTAGATCCAAAAAATACAATTTTAAAAATGTGCTCGTTTTTTTTTTTTTTTTTTTTTTTTTTAAATGGCGTCATTAACGACAGGAAGATATTATCAGAAGCGGGAAGATATTTCCAAGAAAAATAATTTCTTAGCATTAGGTCATGGTGAGATGTAATGTATTGTTAATGCGAATAGTTATTATTTGGGTATACATAGTAATTTCTTTGTACTAGGAAACTATGAAATTTATTAGAAAAAAAAATCGAGAGAGGTTGGAAAAGAAGCATACCTAAAATGCATCTAGATAAGATTTAATAGCCTGCCTTATTTCAGAAAGTTCATTGCATTTTTTATTTATCTGCCAACGTTTCTGTAAGTCATCTTGAGGGCTATCATAAGGGCTAACATATACACCTTCATTATAGGTGCGCACCCACTACGAAATCCTACGAAAAATAGCTTCTTGGAGTTTAATGATTAAATGTAGGCCCCGCTAAATGGACAAAGCCCTCTTCTCGTCTTGTTGCCGGCCAAATAGACAATGACGTATTTCCGTGGCTGTGCGCGTTGCGCTATCTCTCTTCTGGCCTTCGCGTGCCCATCGCGCAACCAGGCCTCAGAGGTCTTTCCATTACAAAGAGTTCCTCGACCTCAACCCGCTCTAATCTTATCCAATTGAATAGGTATCCACTGTCTTCCCTGACCGTATACCCTTAGTGGTAGTTTGTCCGAAGAGAATCCGACTCTTCACTAGCGAAATTTCTTCTAAAATAGTTCCTGCAGTACTCGAGTCATTCACGGACGAATTCTTCTGATTCGTAGTTATTATTTATTTATATTTCATTTTATTGTTGTGTAAAAATTTATGATTTAATTAATAATGATATAAGTTTTTATTCAGTATTATTTATAGACATTCAATGTTAGTTTAAAAGGAGAGTTTTTTGACCGTAGATGATTTTAGTTTGGGTTCGGCCAAGGTAGTTGCAAAAATCACAAATTTAAAAAATGTATTTTTTTTTAAAGGATTATCTGCCAACGTGACTTCAGTCATGGAAGTGTGAACTTAGGAACAGGACGTCCTCTCTCGTCTTCATGATAGCCCTGATGATGGCTTACAATGTAAGCCGAAACGTTGGCAGAAGATCCTTTAAAAAAATAATTTTTTTAAATTTGTTTTTTGGATCTACCTTGACCGAACCCTAACTAAAATCATCTAATAAATTCAATGCTAGTGTTAATTCTAATCAATGAAATGTTTATCAGTTTGGATTACATCTAAGTCTCTTTGCTTATCATTTAAATAACTTATTCTTCTTTTTTTTT
>KZ807178.1:201744-223223 GCA_000696205.2 Oncopeltus fasciatus | reverse complement strand
TCTTAAAAAAAAAAAAAAAATTAAATTTTGCAAAGTTAAATTATTGTTAATAATTTATTAAACTTTTATTCATTTATCATATTATGTTAAATAAAAACATTTGTATTTGACATACATTGTCAACATTGTATTTTGATAATAATTATGAAAAAAAATTTTTGTGGATGTCCTTATGACAGTCTTATTTTAATTTTTTTTTCTCGATATTTTCTCCAATACTAAGTACAAGACACCAAAATGACAGCCTCCGCAATAAACACATACATACATACTCACATGTTTTGCTTCTGTTGCTGGTAATAAAAAAACCATAGGTTAAATTCGTTTTTGTTTAAAATGTGACGAACAGAAGATAACAAGTTTGATTGCAGGAAGCCTTTTCGCTGCAGTGTACGTAATACTTAGCTTAGAGCTATGGTGCTCTTCACTAATAATTGATATATTCTATAAGTGTAAGAGTTGTCATGATACGGACAGATCAAATATATATCAAGTGCGGTATTGAGGAATTCATTTAGTTTATCCAGTGGTGTGCATGTCGTACTCCTTTATCTGTATTTTTTACTTGATTTTTATTATTAGTATAATAATTAATAATGAATAATCATTCTTTGCGAAATTATATTAACATTTCTGAAATACATATTTTACTGTGCCAGAAAGCTTTCTCTGAACCATATTCTCGATACTGGCACCTGTATTTAATTACAATTCTCGTTTTAAGTTCTCACTTAACTTAAAAATTAATTTTTAGTTGAAAATAACTAATATGAACATAAAAATGAGTTTTATTAGACGAAGTAACCTCCTTGCTTCTTAGATATTTAAATTTATAAATAATGGCATTAAATGGATTTTTGTAAAAATTGTTCACATTTTTTTATTCTGGTACTGTGAAGATCCTGTTCTATAATATTATCAAAGGAACAAGAATTATCACTCCCAAGGTAGGATTACGAGGCGGATTTTTAAAGATAAAAACCTGGGTTCTATAATTTTTTGCACTTACTATAGTGATTACTTCAGAGTAAAAATGTAATTTAAAAAATGAGAAGTGTATCTGGCCTAGGTATATTGTAAAACAATCAATGCTATGTTTTTTTTTAATTATAAAAGATTCACCAAGCTAATGAAAATACATTTTGTTTTATTTATATGTATTTTTCTTAACTATATGGGTATGCAACAACCCTTATTTATAAGATCTGCAATTTAAATAACAGTAACCGATACTGGAATCAATGGGCGCACTGACATTCACGATAGCTGAGAAACACACTTGGTGCTCATGCTTCGTGTACGTGAGTTAGACTTAGTCAGTTCGCAGCTCGTCCTTGAAACTTTGCTCTTACAAGTTACTGCGGATATGATCCCTCCATAAGAGTCACGTGATTTTTTTTCTTCTCTAATTTCGCGAGCTAACCGTGATGATCAGTATTTTACATTAAGTTACATTGCTCCTGCTGAGTATTAAATAAAGAATTAATTCTAAATAAGAAGAGTCCGTCTTGTATAATGATAATTTTGGTTGAATTTCGTCCTCATTGATTGATGAACAATCCTTGAAAGTAATACAGTATGATTTTTTAAAATTCCCCATCAGTTATCATCCATCCAACCACGTTAGATAAAATGATTGTGGGTTAGTTTCTTAACGTGACCTTCCAATGTACTAGTAAAATGTATGAATTCTTCACCTTCATAAGTTATTATATAGAAATATGTCTACAGTTACATTTGTCAAGTTGAACGGGAAGTTAGCTAAAGTGAGACTTACTGTATTACCTATTTGAATTCGATGAGAAGTACTGTAGTAAAGGCTCCACACATGTGACCACACCTTCCCTTCATTATCATACCACTAGACTTCGGTCATCTGACCGCTTTCTTTTTCTTCTTTCTATATATATCTTCAGCTTTCTTTAGTGAGACACCACTCATATTCCTCCCCTCTTCCCTTAATATGATTTTATTTAAGCCATTTGCTATTCTATAAATAGAGTCCTTGTTGTTATATTTGCCTCTCTCTATGTTGTATCCATACAGTGGGATAATAAATAATTTCAATTGCTTAAATTAATACTGCATTAAGGGTAGAAAATATTTAGTAGTGTCTCACTTAAAAGAAGTTAAAAGTATGTAGGCAGATTGCGGTCAAGTAACCGAAGTCATTTTTATTCTTAAAAATATTCCTATCTGATGTTTGTATATATATATATATATACACACACTTATTAGACGAAGTAACATTCTTGCCTCTTAGATATTTGAATTNATATATATATTCATTCAGAAAATTGAACACTAGCAGCTGCGATATATGTAATAAATAAAAGCAGGGGGAAGAAAGAGTGTAGTGAACACACAAAAATGAAATTTGGTTTCTCTTCACTCCTCTCTGACAAAGAGCGAAAAGTCTTCCTGCAAATTAAGTATTCATTGTAATTTTTTTTGTGTGTGTGTTCACTACATTATTCCTTCCTCCTGTTCATATTTATTATTTTATATAAGTATACGTATGTAAGTATTGATGTCTTTAGTACTGTGTGTATACGCGCGCCCGCATCTCTGATCCATGGCTCGCAATGGATTTTAATTCCTACTGACCTTTGTCTGATGTTAGGAATCTTGACGATAGTAAACTCTTAAAAAAAAAAAAAAAATTAAATTTTGCAAAGTTAAATTATTGTTAATAATTTATTAAACTTTTATTCATTTATCATATTATGTTAAATAAAAACATTTGTATTTGACATACATTGTCAACATTGTATTTTGATAATAATTATGAAAAAAAATTTTTGTGGATGTCCTTATGACAGTCTTATTTTAATTTTTTTTTCTCGATATTTTCTCCAATACTAAGTACAAGACACCAAAATGACAGCCTCCGCAATAAACACATACATACATACTCACATGTTTTGCTTCTGTTGCTGGTAATAAAAAAACCATAGGTTAAATTCGTTTTTGTTTAAAATGTGACGAACAGAAGATAACAAGTTTGATTGCAGGAAGCCTTTTCGCTGCAGTGTACGTAATACTTAGCTTAGAGCTATGGTGCTCTTCACTAATAATTGATATATTCTATAAGTGTAAGAGTTGTCATGATACGGACAGATCAAATATATATCAAGTGCGGTATTGAGGAATTCATTTAGTTTATCCAGTGGTGTGCATGTCGTACTCCTTTATCTGTATACAAACAAGGTATGCGACATTCTGCAGGCTGTATATTGACTTAATGATTAAGGTGTCTACAAGCTACTCGCTGCTAGGGTAAGAGTTCTGCAGCGTCATTACGCCCCGGGACTCATGTTTCGGTCATGTTTGGCTCCGGGGTCCTATCAGATTTAGGCCGCTGTTCTTGCTTTACGTGCTCTAAAGCTCTCGTAAACGCACGTCAGAAACCTTGTGGCGAACGACACTTCCTGTCCTATGTTACAGTTGTGGATTTCTCCCCGGCTCTAAATCAAACACTGTACTTCTGCTTTCACCTCTCAGTTTGAAGGAATTGTAAAATTTTACTTTTTCCTTCTTCCACTTCCTTAGAAGTTTGGAATTTGTGTAGGCCGTGTTAGTTTTGCTTCCTTTGATACAGTACACTACTTTATTTGTACTACTTTATTTCTTGTACAACTTTTTTTATGTACAATTGAGTAGTTTTTAATTCTCTCCATATAGAAGGAAGGACCTATATCTCTCCTCAGTAATTGTCTGATCCATTCTGCTCTACATGGTTGATGCAGATGTTTTCCTTCTTCCCGTTATTTTATTTTAAGAATATTTTTCGTTTTTCACACTTGATGAAGTATGGGAGATTATTCACATTTAGATTAGCGAATTTCATGATTAATGTACGATTATTATGTAAGTTTTCCATATTAATAATGTATGTTCAAAAATAGAGTTTATTTAATTTATTTATTTAAAATAGATATTATTATTAGATGATTTTAGTTGGGGTTCGGTCAAGGTACCTTGTAATGTACAATAATGTATGTTCTGACAGTCAATTATTTTTATTGCACTTGCAATCAATTACTATTTTGTGTCTAGTTTTGGTTTTATCAGTTTTTTTTACTTAATTCACAATGTTAGCTTGACGCGACTTTTCAAAATACCGATCCTACAATAGGAGAATATCCGAAATGAGGAACCAGAAACATGGTCTGTGATAAGTGTATCTGTAAGTGCAACACCATCCGCAATTATAAAAATCAAATTTTTGTCAGGAATTTGTTGAATAAAATAAATCAAATAAATCTTAGGATTTTGATATTTTCGCATGAGTAATAAAATGGAAAGTGGAAATATCGTATTTCATCTTTAATTAATTTAATGCGATTTATATAATTGTTACACCGCGTTTGTTATGTTTAATTGAGTAACCATTCTCGTATAATGCTGTAGATTCATTTTTTTCCCCTAGAATTTAATCTTATATTGAATTTCTGATATTGTATCTTTTTCTTCTTCTCTCGTTTCTAATGTTTTTTTTTTTTCATTGAAATGTTTTATATTATCTTTTATTTTTCCATTTATCTATAAAAATATTTAGTTTGGAGCTAGTAAGAGTAGTTGTGGCCTACTGACTTGTGAAAGCCCCAGTTGCTGCTATGAATAGGGGGCATTGAGGCTGGATCACGTCTCCACCGACCCCCTCCAGCTTGTATTCCAGGGGGGAAGGGGGGAGTTCCTGCCTGGAGAATTTTCTTTCATTTTTACTCAGGCCTTTGGAAAGCCATCCGGGAAAGCCTTCGTTCTATATAGCGTGCTTGCACGATCTTCGGTCCGTCTCTTTTGTGCGGCCGTTTATTTGACATTGGCTGATCCCGGTGCCTCTAATGAACCTGGAAAGTTTTTCCAGAGGCCTATGTCTGAATAAAGATGTCAATTCCCCTCCAAGAACTGGGGGGATAGATTCAGGTTACTGGCTCCTATTCAGCTTTACTAAAATTTTAGATGTTTGAAAGGTAGCTTATGATGATTTTTTTTTTTATTATATTGTTTTTTTCATAAAATAATATTGGATTAGAACTCTGGAGCATTTTTATCTTATTACGAAATTTTTATATAACTATTAACGTTGATTCTTTCTGCGAAGAAATGTATTTATTTATAAAAGGAGTAAAATTTTCGGGTAACTGTCTAGTAATTTTTTCTTTTTGTGTGTGCACTGCACTCTCTATCACACTTGTTCTTGATTACTTTACATCGCAACCGAAAGTGTTTCATTTTCTATATATATTTGGGCACGAACATAGTTTGTGTTTTTTTTTTTTTTTTTTTTTTTTTGGGTTTGTGGTATAAAAAAACTTTTTTTTTAACAAACCAAACTAATATATTTTTTATACCAAATGTAACTAATATCAAATTTTTTAGACGAGAGACAAAAATGAATTTTATTTCTTGAAGAAGTGTGTTATTTTACTTTTAAATGTGAATAACAAATGGAAAATACGTGACTTTGATTGTTCAAATTCGAATGTTGATCACTGAGAAATTAGCTTAGTTGTAAGTTGTACTTGTGGTTTTTGCAATTTGTTTTCAACGAACTCTTATAGTATTGAATCTATGTGTGCACTGTGTCTTTTTTTTTCCCCATACCCTTTCTTGAGTTCAAATTTTAGAAATTACGAAATCATTAATATATTTGTTGTGGGTGTATTATTTTGAATAACATTTGAATATTCAGTATTATCTTGGTGTTAAAATAATAATTAAAAAAATGACAGGTCTTGTTTAACTAGCAAAAATAGAGCTATGCTAAGCGATGTTCGTGTATTTCTCATTGATTTAAAAAAACCATCGAAATGAGAACAAAATGGTGAAATAAAATTATTTGTAATGTATTTCAGTTGTTTTTCCCGTAAAGTCAAATAACTGGAAATGATTGTTTCTTAAACCCTCATTTTCAAGAGAACGGTGTGACTTAATTGATATTTAAATGGAATTAAGTATGACTTTTATGATTGATATTACTATCTCGAAAATGTTTTATTATCCTTATAAATCCCAATAATAGGAATTGGAGTTAACCTTGATACCATTAGTACCAGGATTATATCACAGTGGTTTATATGCCAGTGTGTTTAATAGTGGACATTCAAATCTTGCGCATGAACGTTGCCTCTGGAGGATCATTGACCAAACTTAGACGGATTTTGTAAGTATTTAGTGTCTGGTGCTTGGTGGTGGCTGTCGTAAGGTATCCAAAACAGTCTGTTGCCATTGCGGAGGTTAGAAGACATAAAAATCTCGTTTTCTACAGTGGCCCATATAAGGCCGGGTTTGGCTTCTCGGGCTAGTTGTTGGTTAATGTCGCTGGTGGTGGGGCTCACCTTCCTGTAAGTTGATGGATTGCCTTTCTAACGATCCATCATCGCCTAAAACCTGGAATGATATGGGTGTACTCCCCCTTCTTCCCGGGTCATCATGTCTTGCGTGGCAGGTAGCAATAATCGCTAGGTACTCAAATGCAAGTCTTCTTCATTTACTATCATACCTTCTATTATCCGTCTTCATTGGTTTCTGCAAACCAGTCTAATACAGACAGTGACACTGAACACATGTATTCGGCCAGAAGGTGGACAATGTCCGAAAGCGCTCGCCAACCGAAGATGGTTTGCAGAAACCAATGAAGACGGATAATAGAAGGTATGATAGTTCTATTATTCATTGGTAGTGATAATAACCCTTTAGATTATATATCTTCTTCATTTTCTTGGTTTTACTTTTTGGTTTAATTTAATTCGTGTGAAAATCAATTTCTCTGTGCATATATTGCGAATAATTCAATCAACTTTACTTTTTGTGAATTATACCCATATGTATAGATATTGAAATTGAATTATAGGAATTCACTTTCCTTAATAATGCACCAAGTCTTTGGTCATTTGTATTTACTTTAAAACAAAAACGTCCATCCGAAAAATATAAGAAATGTAAATTATTATTGAATACTATATTTTTCTTTCTAGATTTTGGCTTTAATCATGTGAGATTTCTTACTGGAATGTATTTTCTTTTCAACTTTTAAAAATATTTTTTTTGCCGATTTAATAATGTTGAACGTTTATAATTGGTTGTTCTTTTAATTAGGCCAAGGCAGATTGCATTATATTAGTCACTAGACCAAGCAGAACGCTAGGGTTTTTCTAATGCGTAATTGGAATGTAATATGAGTATATGGTTGAATTCATGATCTCCGAGTGAGTTGGTTCTGTTGCAAGCAGTGCATGTTCAGCTCAGAATGGGGGGGTGCACAGTCAGGAGTACTGTGTTGCATTATGTTAAGAAATTGCCTTTGGAGGATCATTGACCGACGGTTTATTTAACGCCTGTGCCCCAAAGGCCTCCTCAATGTACTCTCATAATGGTCACGTGCTCGCTTGAGTACATTGGCCACACACACCAGGGGGCAATGTTGTTCAAGCTAAGTCTTATATGGAATTTTTTTTTTTTTTTAAATCTGCCTCCGATTTATTACTGTCTCTTACTTAATAATAATTAAGTTTATGTATGAAATTCTATTGAGAGTTCGTACTTAATCCGTTTCTCTTCTGCCGCCCGATGTATATGTTCAAATGAGAGTTGTACATAATAATTATTTTTTTAGTACTGAGAGTTAGTATTAAAGCAGGGGTTATAGTTTGTACTTATAGTTTGTATTTATAATTTGTACTTATAGTTATAGTTTGTACTTATAGTTTGTACTAGTTTGTACTTATAGTTTGTACTATAGTTTGTACTTATAGTTTGTACTTATAGTTTGTACTTATAATGTGTTAACGTTGTTTTAGTCCCCCTGACATTCATGGATTCCATTTAAAACTACTAATTATCCTATTATAATTAGATACAATCTATTAAAATTCGACAATAGTTTTAAATCAGTTTAACTTCTGCATTGAAATAATTCTCCAATAAGAACCTCCAAATTGGTTGAATATCAGGATAAAAATTAAAATTAATAAAATAAAGAAACGGAATTCCCATGTTTCATATTAAGGGTTTGAGTCACACCTTGGGGAGGCTTTTGTCCAGAAATAGAAGTCTGTCCAGTGCCAAATGTATTTATTATATTGCGGTCTGCTACACCTCTCCTCTGATTCAAAAGCTAGTAATATAAGAATGAAAATTTGAATATTTATAAATTCAAAAAAAGTCCTTAATATAATCATTTATAAATTCAAAGTTTTAATTAAGTCCTTATTCTTTTATATTTATTGTTTGATTATGAATAAATTAGCTTGTGTTAGTTATAATGAACTTCTACAACCTTCGTTGATGAAACGTATTTTTTTTTTTTTTTTTTTTTTTTTCAAAATCATCTTTAAGAATCAGAGGGCTGGTTACATTTTCTTACTGGACTGTAAATATTGTTTTTTTTTTTAAATTTCGTTTAGTAATGATTTGTTCTAATTTATTTATGACTTTTAAAGCTCTGTTTGAAGATAAATGTTTTTTTTTTTTTTGTTTTTTTTTGTAACGATTGTGCCATTATTGCTTATCGCCACTCGAGGCAATTGTATTAGGCTTGTATGTCCTTACCAATTTTTAATTACTAGTCGGTGATCGCTTTACAATTAAATATTATCCAGTAGTAATTGTGATCGGTGTCGGCTGGAGGAGGGGGGGCTAGGCAGATTATGTGTCATTGTCTTTTTTAAAGGCTTGGCTCTGCCGAGGAATGCCCAGGAGGAAATACACTCTTAGAGGACAATCAGTGTGCCGTCTAGTTTCTTTTTTTTGACTCTTTCACCCTAATCTCTTGCTGCTCACTCGTCTGAGGGTTTAAGTAGCGAATCTCCTCAGTGTAAGCGGCTCATGGTCATCATTCTATCTTGTGTCATTTCACTCTTGACCTTGCTAAATCTCATCTTCACTTCAACTACTGTTCATAATTAGAGATTAAAAAAAAAAAGAAGAAGAAAATAAATGATTTGCTTAAGTACATATTCTCTCAATTTCGAGAGGATTTCAATCTAACTATCAAGTGGATATCTCTCTCTATCTCTCTCTCTCTCGTCTTTCTTCCGAAAGGCCAGTTTGAAACATTTTCTGGTAACCGACTAGGCAAGCACATTATATTGTTATTTATTTTGTAGTGCTCATTGGGGAATTCGTTGGGGATGGAACATAATTTTTATATTTATTATAAAATATAATAATATATAAAATGTTCGTTTATTGTTCATTTTTTTTATATTTTTATTGGTTTATATTTTTTAATTGAGGCGTTCCCGTTGAAAAGGCGGTAAGTGTAAAAAAAATAGCAATATTAGTTTTTTCACAGAAAAGAATCTATGCTCCAAGGCCAATTTCCCTGAAAAAGAGGTAAGTTCCTAACTGTCTTGGTTTGGCTCCAGAAAATTCCAACAGATGGCACTCGGGGTACGGCAACCAGTTTTGGCTTTGAGAAGGAGGTAAGTGCTAACATCAACAGTAACTGTTGATGTTAGCACTTACCTCCTTTTCAACGGGAACGCCTCAATTATTATTTTATTTGTTTATATTATCTGTATTTTATTTTGAATTGGATTAGGATTTAAAAGTGTAAATTATAAGTAGCCTGAAATTGTGAGGAAGAAAGGATGTACATCCTATGACAATAAAGAGCTAATCTAATCTCTCTCTCTCTCTCTCTCATTATATTCAATGTGTATTGTCTCTAAGAGAGGTCTCATTGTCCTAAGGCAATAAAGTATCTCTCTCTCACACACACACACACACAAACACTCACTTACGAGACTGTTCTCTGTCTATCTTATACTTGGATTACCTCGTTTTTGACTGAAATCAGTTAGGCTCTGATAATAAATAGCATACTGAGTAAATTGTTTGTCAGTCTCACAAAGAAGTTAAACTAAATAGGTCCTAAATTTACTTTCCCTAAAATACTCGTTTTTATTTGGCATTATTAAGAAAAAAGTTTATAATGGGAGAAATTGTGGAATGTATGTGGACGGAAGTGGTTAACGGTTGCTCACCACTCTCTCTGATGAGATAAAACGGGGGAGAGGGTGATTTTACAACTGATGCTCTTGTAGGTAGGTCTTTTATCCCAGCTATTTGTATTCCGTTAGTGATAGGCAGGGTGGTTCAGTTGACCCACACAGCTGTGGGACTTCCTAGCACCGAATTGATATTCTAATCAGTCGGCGTTCTTATTTAGGGCGGAAGACTGTGTGGCGGCATCATTCAGGATTTGCCGGGGGGGGTGACCGTTAGAACCGCGGATTTGTATGCATCAGTCACACCGCGGGGCTTCCATTTTGCCTGGATGTTTACTTAATTTTATTGAATGTTTCATAATTAATTTAATTGGATGTTTCATTTGTTATTATTGAATATTTTTTATTTTGTATATTTTATCAATGAGGAATTGTAAAAATCTAAATTAAGTAGAGTAACATATAAACTCCAACTAAGGACTACCAACTGGTAATACTCTTCCTTGTTGATATTTAATTCTCCATTAAACTACTTGATTATTTTTCAAAGTTAATACCGTTCTGTAGAAACATTTATCTTTAAACGGTTAACACTAAGATAGGACAAATTTAAGATATGTTATAAATTAAAATAATCCTACTTAGTGTTTGGCTTATTATGGCGGGTTCCACTGTCGTGTCTTCAATGTACAAGTAGGATATTAAATTGCTTTTTCCGTTGACAGGACTTGTGGCTTTGTCCTTTTATGAAAAAATTCGACGCTCTCTGCATTGGTGAAATCCGTCTTTCTACTAGTGATAAGAGAGTAACCCCTAACGAAACTATCAGGTCCACTATGATTAGCGGGATTTGGGCGCAGGAATGATCTCCCTGCATCTACCTTCTAAAAAATCTACCGAATGTGTGAACTAGTTTGCATTAGATAGATAAATCACTGAGGTCTGCCCAAGTATTAGCTCTCCTCTGAGAGCTGGAAGCAGAGTGTTTTCAACGGGAGCTGGAAGCAGAGTGAGAGTTGGAAGCAGAGTGTTTTCAACGGGAGCTGGAAGCAGAGTGAGAAAGAGGTAGGGGGACACTGCATTTAGGCGATAAGGGACGCGAGATCAGGTGAGTCACTCTGTGCCGAGATTAGGGCGCTCGGGACTGATAAATGGAGGATTACGGCGCGAACATATATTTATTGGAATTAACTAAGTAGTAAACAGATTATTCAATAAATGATTTAATTACAATAATTTAAAATAACTTCAATCAATCTTTGTTTATTGTGGTAGTTTAAACCATATTTAAGTTCAAAGCTTACACTTATAGTAAATTAATATTTAAAATATAATTAATATACGAATAATCCGTTGTCATTGACTGTCTTCCGCGTTCTAATTGTGAGCGNGTTAAAATCAAAAATATAAGCATAGAGAATATTAGAAAGCTGAAGGCAACCATTTGGATCTCTCATGCCACATGCTATGCATTTAAGTCTTGTCCTAAGCAGGAAGAAATTCTCATTATATCACGGGTGTTAAAAGTTAAGAGGCAAACTGTGGAAACCTCATATCTCAAAGATCCATCCATGAAGATAAATAAAATGTGAGTGTGTTTATATATATATATATATACATACATACAATTATGAAGAAATGCATCTTTGTACTAGTAATACGGAAAACACTTGAGGGAAATTTGTCATATTAAAAGAGCTGCACTCGAAATGGTGTATATTGCACTATCTCAGTTTTGCTTAGCTCTGTCTATTTATCCGATAGAATATGACTCAGCTTCCGCGTAAGTTTTTCTCAGCGTGCAACACTCAAGGTTGGCGGGGCCGAGTCAGAGAGAGGAAGGTCTCAGAGTAGATTTAGACTGCTACGTAATTCCAAGTGAAGGTTTATTTCGTCCACCTTCCCATCTCCTGAAGCCAGTGTTTGCAAGGGAACTGTTCTAGCGGTCAACACATACTTCTTGTTCTATTCCCCTCTGTCTTAGTTGTTAAATGTAATACTGTATCCGGATCGTGACTTAGCCCTGTAATTCGTTGTCTTACAATCAAGGATGCCTTACAGAGATTCCAATGGGTATGAGGTCAGCAATTCTCGTTAGGGTAGAAGTACGTCATGAACTTAGTTCCTTATGTATTTCATGAGATTATGCGGTTTACTTCGCGATTAGATGTATGCCTAGGCACGTTATTGCTAGGCCTCTCTCTCTTGCAGGTTTTTTTTTCTTCCTTAAATCGAAATGATTGGCTGAGATTGTGCAATAGTAGAAGAACTGACTTTATAATTTCATGTAGAAGTATGTGGTCAATGTTTTTATGTGAAATAACCCATCTCTTTAAAAAAAATACATTTATAACTTTACTTATACAAACAAAGTATGTTTCCTACACGTACATCACTTTTCCGGAAAAAGGTATATTAAGAACGAAGGAAGAAGAGTTATCAAAACATTTCTTCGTCATATGGAAATGGAGAAAATACGATTGATGATGATAGTCCAACTTTTATCTTTTAGAACGCAAAATGAATTTTAGTTATTCTACTTAATCATAATTAGACAATAATTGTAATGTTTGAGATGGGACAGGTTCATGATCTTGATTGACTGCATTTCAGGAGCCCTTACTACTTCTTTATTTTTCATAAATCAATAAATTGTGAGTCTTGGTACCCCTAATTTCCTTAATTGTCATTTGGTTTTGAATGCTACCCTCTTCATTATCTAAATTCACTCGTTTCCGATGACTGTCGAATGTTGATCCTCGAGGCAACGCCATCTTGTTTTTTAAACAAATTCCACCTCTTCTTCTCTGTTTTCCTCCTGCCCCATTCCGTTGTGAGGGTTACACCCCATATGTGTATTAGCGGTGTTCGGAATCCTCAAGAGCATCGGATCCCGCGAGTGGCAAATGCGTCTGAGGAGTGTAGTGCCGCCCGCACCGTTACGGGCAAACCCCCTGAGGCCCCCTTGATTACGTGGGTGGCGGAGTTACGAGTCGCCGCCAATCAGGCATGGCTTGTGAAAGAGCTGGGCTGCTGGCTGGCGACCGACAGACTTTTCTGCAGCTCTTTGTGTCTGCAAGGTAAACAGCATATCTGTCCTATCATCGTTATCTGATCTCGTCAGCCGTGGTCCTCGTCTGCTCCCAGGCCTATCCGCATTCACCCCCACTCCTTACACGCTCTCTTTTCCGAATTACTTTATTTTCCTTACTTTTCGAAAAGCATTTATTTTTTACCATCACTAGATTCTGTTCAATTTTCTTTTGAGAATACTCTTCGGAATGTAACTCGGCCTGGATGAAGGTTTTTAATATGTATTCTTTACCCTAATAAGACAATTCATGCGACTACTTTTTCTTTCTTTTTTTAATGTATTTTGATATCATAAAATTTAAATTCATTACTCACGCTTTTACTCTACCTGAGATTTGTTATGGTATTTTATAAAAAAGCCTTCAAAATATTATCCTCTTTAATTAATTCAAACTAATTTCGATTGAAATCAATATATCTGAGACTAATTATTCCTTTTTTTTTCTCATATGTAGATAAATATATCCTT
Organism: Oncopeltus fasciatus; assembly: GCA_000696205.2. Taxonomy (NCBI): domain Eukaryota; kingdom Metazoa; phylum Arthropoda; class Insecta; order Hemiptera; family Lygaeidae; genus Oncopeltus; species Oncopeltus fasciatus. The sequence goes on along the minus strand of KZ807178.1, from coordinate 209,702 downwards.
TATAAATTAGTCTATACGCTTCAAATAGAAAATTTCTAAACATACTACTATCATATTTTTTTTATTTAAATTTTCTGAAAAACCAGATCTATTAAACGTAGACAAAAGATTATTTTATACTAAAGAGAACATAACATCTAATGCCATACAAATAATTCACGTGAACATTTGTTCATAACTCGCAATTGGATAATCGGCTTATGTAATAACAACGGTTTTCTTAAGTTATTGGTTTGGAAATATAACACATAGCTATGTTTACCATTATTGATTTTGACTATTTTTATTATATGATAGTGGAAAAATCATTTAAAAATTAAAACTGCAAAATTTAAATATGTAATATGGTAATTATATGTAATACGAGCTAAGTTTAGAGGGAAATCTATTTCTCGATTTTCTGTTCATTTAATCACAGATTTGAGAATATGTCAAGTGAACATTCATTGATATCAGTCTTATCAAATGTGTTATCTCGAAAGATTGCTTAGCAGAATGAACAAATGAGAAAGTGCGAAACTTGGTGAACTTTCTCTTACACTGACAAAAGATAATGTCTTGTGCGTGAAAATCTTTCTCCTTTTATATTATTTTTTTTTCCCTAATAAACTTACCATCGCAGGCTGATATGAACAAGAGTAAGATATCCTCTTTTTAGAGTGTTTTCCTCTTAAATTGTCATGAAAATTATTTTTTAAGTTGTAAATTTTAATTTATTCCCTGTCATCTTTATCTGACTTTGTATGCTGCTAATTTTGTATATTTTGATGATGTGACAGCCATCTTTTCCCTCCATTCATAACTATAGTGAATGGCTGAATTTGGTACTAAAATTATCAAAAAGTTATTTTTTTCCAAAGGTTAAATGACTTCGTTTATAGCTCAATTTGAGTAGGGGTGGTTTAAATGAATTTAAGTCAAAGTAATTCGAGTATTGGGCGGGAGTAATTATTTTCAAATACAGAAAACAAATTGGGTATTACGTTTTTCATTGAAAGCCACTGAACGAATTGATTATTTTTTTATCATTCGTGGTTTTAAGACCTAATTTATAATCGCAATATCTTCGTTGCCTCGAAAGAGTTTTAATCATAAGAGATATAAAATAAAATCCCCTAAGGTTGTATAACATAAATGAAAATGCTTTTTAAGAAATAGTTATTTTCCTCTCTGGCTTGTAAGAAAATTTTCTTTGTTCACTCTGTAGATTTTTATTAAATCTGCTTATATTATGCAGCTCCTCTCTGACGAACGTTTTATGAATGAAGTATTGAAAGTACGAGTCCAGTAGGCCTAGGAAAAACTATGATGAGAAATATCTTCAAATTTATTTTTTGAAACGATCGTTGGAGTAATGAGTGTTTCCCCGGCAAAGCTAATGTTTCATGGGAGTGTTTGCTTATTCTGTTCCTCGTGTCTTATATGGATGTCCTCTAGTGGACGTCGAAGGAAGGGCAATAACTTACGAGTGCCAGCTGGAGATGTGATCCACCCGGGCATATGAGCTCCGAGGTCGTCCTTCTTCATTTCTCCCGCTCTTCTTGATCTGTTCTCTGTTTCCTCATAGAACATGTATGATTTGTGGAACACATGTCCCGCGCTCTCAACTGGAATTGTTCATGTGGCTTGTAACCAAAGTATACTTTCATACCTTCTATTGTCCGTCTTCATTGGTTTCTGCAAACCATCTTCTGTTGGCGAGCGCTTTCGGACATTGTCCATCTTCTGGCCGAATACATGCGTTCATTGTCAACTGTCTGTATTCAACTGTATTCAACTGCGGCAGTTGAATACAGACAGTCGACAGTGAACGCATTGTATTCGGCCAGAAGATGGACAACGTCCGAAAGCGCTCGCCAACAGATGGTTTGCAGAAACCAATGAAGACGGACAATGGAAGGTATGACAGTTCTATATTCATTGGTGGTGGAAATAACCTTTTTGATTATTTAAAGTATACTTTGTTAAGCCGGGAGATGATTTTTGTTGACTTTCCTCAAGATTATGATTTATAAATGTTTAGTTTCATTTTTTACCTTATTTGTTATTTGTATTCTTGATTGATTTGCAGTGTATTTTTTTTTTTTTAAACTTGTGAAGCAGATATAAACGTACTGTAAGATAAGTTTTCTTCTAAAGTATTTATTTATTTATCATTTAAGTCGTATAGCTGTTTAATATGTTCTTCCCTTACTTTCATGTTCTTTTATGCCCTCATATTTATGTTTTTTTGCCGCTCACTCCTAGCTGAGACGGCCCTGCTCTTGGAAATTTGTAGTCGGACTACGCCTTCGCTTTAGTGAAACTAAACACTCTTGTTTTAACAGTTTTAGTGCGGGAATTTAATAACTTATTAGGCTTGCCTTGGTAGCGTAAATAGCAGCGCACCTGCCCGGAAAGCTGGAGATCCAGGTTCCAGTCCTGGCTGGGACAGTTAGATTTTTTATTCTGTTCGCTTGCACTGAAATTGTTAAAATTTACGTGGAATAAAATACCACTAAAAAATAATATTTATTACATACTCTTGTGTATTATATTGCGTGTTTTCTTCTATCTATTCATTATTCATTTGACACATTCTTACCTGTACAATCTACAGGGCTTATTATTCCTGTTTATTTGATATTGGAAGCGGATGGTATTGCACGTGAACTGGCCGGGCGAGAAAACGTGTGTTTTTGCACCGTTTTAAGTTAAATGTCCCAGGTTCCACCGTTTTAAAACCTGAATTAAGACGGATTTTCTGGTGACTAAATGTTTAAAAGACATAGAGATTTAAATATTAACTGTTTTTTTGCGAAATGAAAGATAATTCTAGATGTTCAGAATTTAATTACCTGGACAACGCATTCGTATGTTTTTGCTGGAATTGCAGGCAGCCCATTGCTCGAAGTCTTTTTAGCAGTTAGTGCATGCACTTCAAAGCAGAAATATTAAAATAACTTCTCTATCATTAAATATTTTATTTTTGTTGTGGTTTTTTATCCCACGTAAATTATAAACAATTCATGAGAGGGAACAGAATAACTTCTCTATCATTGTTCATTAATGAACAGTGATTAATTGGTGGACCTTTGACTCGGTGTACGTGGACGAGACTCTGTGTGAAACTTAAATTTCATTAAAACTATTTCAGTTTTTTTGGTGTTTTTACTATTATTAGCTAGTTAACTGATATGTAACCATTTTCATTTTCTCTGCTTGTAAATTATTTGACTGTTATCTTTTCGCTTGTGTTCATTTTCACAACATCCCTAAATATAGGACTTTTATTATGCCCTACCTTATATCTTATATGCTGCTCATGACGGTAGGAAGTGTAGAAGAAACATGACTCTAAATGTACCAATAAAAGGATTGTTACTCCATGATTTATATTTAATGTACTCGCAAGCTTACGCCCACAGCCACTTTCTCACACGAACAGATTTCTGTTGCTATGGTTGGCATTAAAGACCTTTAAAAAGAACTCCGGGTTATGTCCGATTAGGTAACTTGTGCTTATGTGTGAACTTACAGACTTTCTCGCTTTGTTGTTAACTTTTTTTTTTTTAGTTATGGAGAAACCGAAGGAAATTACAAGTTCCATTGAAATTTATTTTTAATGGAAAAGTTTATGTAAAAGCTATTATTTTCATTTTTTCAGGTTTTGGGAAATTTTATCAAATTAATGAAAATTGTAAGTTGGATAGAATAATTCAGTCTAGTATAAACTTTTTTTTAGTCATATTTTAATTTTTAAAGTAATTAAAAAAGTTTATTTGTTCGTTGACAATAATATTTAATGACTTTATTTTTATTATTTTACATCGAAATCCCTGAGTTACTGTTCTTACTTGTAGCTTGGAAATAGTTATTTAAAGCTTTAGAACGAATGGGAAGCGCCGAGGGAAGTAATGTACCCCATTCAATACGTATTACCAGCCGTACAGGGATTATCATCCGATCCTCTCAGCTACGAAATATTTGTGCACCGAAGTGCATGTTAGCGTCTTATGAGCAGATATAAACCGCATGAACTTTACCTAATGTTGTAAGCGGTGATGGGAGTTGGTGTGTTCCACTTATCCGCCCCCTCGGTTACCTTTAGTCTCCGTGTAAGCTGTACTTGTCTGTGTGTATCCCATATAGATATGTCAACTTTACTGATGGCCTGGATAAAGAGTTTTTCAAGTCGGCATTTTATTCTAACTCCCCTCCCATGCCAGATTCATGCTCTAGACGAGCCTACTTATCCTCGTGGAAGTTGTATTACTCCAAGTTGTGTTACTGCTACTTATATAGCCGTAAGTATGTTCCGTATACTTTGAATACATTTTTGATGATTCGCCCTCCTTCTTATGCACTTACTGAACACATACACACTAATACGCCCATCCTATACATAAACGGTTTATAAAAAACTGTTTTAATTTTTTCAATGACTCATAAATAAGAACTTATTCGATAACAGTAAATAATTTACATTAAATACATAATCCCTTGTGAATGAGTTATAAATAAGTTAATATGTCGGATTTAAAAATATGTGTTTAAGGTGAGAAAATAAATTAATAAACGGTAATAATAAACGAATACATATTATCCAACGCATTCTGGATTGGTGATAGAATTTGTTAGAGAGATATTGTATTATTATACATTTGAGAATGTAATGTCGTATTTCTTATATATTTTACAGATTCTATGTGCTTGTTAAATGTGGGATTGTGAAATTCTTACCCATTAAAAAAGTTTACTAATCACATATTTTACTTTTACTTTTTTCTTCTTATAGTATAATTTATTATTATTAATATAAAAACTATTTCCTATAAGTGAGCCTAATTACAGCTTATAAGTGCTGTTAGTATGTACTATTAAAGCCCTAATAAATTTTATTTTACAGCTTAGAGAAACTGCAAAACTAAACCAAATTTGAGTTACTTTGCTTTTTGCTTTCTTCTAAAATACAATATTGTCCGAGTGATCTCTCCGCGTCTACATGAGGAATCCGGTTCTTCAAGATCAGGAATTTGAATTGAAAGTCGAGTTTCTATGGGTGATAATTATTTCTCTGGTCCAACTGCGTCATAGACTAATTTGTACATTTAAAAACAATTATTTTTTAATAAATCTATTAAAAATTATAAAAATAAGTGCCAAGAATATAAAGAAATGCAGTCGGCTTAAACTGTTAAATATGAACGGTATCACATACAAATACACACACATTTATTCAAAAATGAAGTGAGCATTCAAAGTATTTAGTTCAGTTGTCTGTGTAACATCCTTATGCTGTCGCTTTCATGTTAGTTCTTGGCAGATTCGACTGCGTTTGACGACAGTGCGCCGCAAATTGCCGTAACCACAAACCCGCATAGCAGGCAGGCCAGCCCAGATGCCCGCGGTGCTCTATCGTCTGACCTGATTTACTGACCCTCCACTTTTCCACAGTTTCCCTCTTTCACGATTTAACTTCGCTCCCCCGGACACTTTTCTTTATGTATCTGTTTGCTGCTAGCACCGGCTCTCTTCATGTATCACTTGTCAAGGAGATTCCTGTCGGAGTTGCAAGTCCGCGGAGTCTGCGATACATTTATCCTCGGATACATCTTATATATGTTTGGGAGTAATGTGTGACTATCCTCAAAGGAATTTTCTGCTTGGGAAATTTACTCATAATTCTCTTCCACTTATACCTCCGCTCATGTAATGAAGTCTTAATTAACGTAAAATAACATAACTAGCTTACGTAACTTACATCATTGATAAGAATATTGGTGAATTATATTATATTTCTACGCAGTAGTTTTTTGTCCGTAATAATGTAGGTGTTCATTATTTCTTAAAAATAGATATAATAAAATCCCTGAACTGTGCTATTCTGTCTTAATTTTCAAATACTTAAGTGATTATCACACAGGAGAATATACAATTTTATGTGTTTTTTTTTTAGACCATACTTAAATTATTATTAATAATACTGTTTCTTTTTCAATAAAAAATGTTAACTTTTTGATTATCTATATTAACTCCATCATATTTTTATATAAATTAATATATGTAAGATTTAGAGAGAATCTAGCTATTCTCAAATTACTTTCTACTAATACCTGGCTTTGCTGACTCTCGCAATGAACATGCAAACAATGTTTTTCTTGTATTTAGTGTATAACGTGTGAAGATTGTATAATACATAGTTTCTAATATTTTTATATATGTACATTTATTTTAAGTCATCAAACTACATGATGTTATATAACAGAATGTAATAAATAAAGATTTATTTAAAAAAAAAAAAGTTTCTATGTGAATTAAAAAGTTTAAATGATTACGAGAAGATTGTAATGAAGTTTTGATGGATACTACCTTAAATTACCCTGGTCAAATTAGGATTATATAAATGAAAATTTCTGCGGATATACACATGTTAACAAAACGTAGTATAGCTAATTCTGCCGTCAATAGTTATTAAATCTAATGTGATAGTAGAGCATTGAAAAAAGAAAAAAAAAAAAAGACAGTCCAACATTGGCTTGTTACCGTCACAAGAAAAAATTAGTAAAATAAATTCAACTATTCTTGTGAAAATCTCCCTCAAGGGGGGTATAATTAACTCCCTTCAGCCCCAGTTGCTCTGCATTGCATGAATAATAAAGTAATTTCGGAATAGTTATCAACACCATGCTCTTTAGGTTACAACCATATAATATTGCACATCATATAATATTGCGTATTAATAGTATGAATATTTTACACATTGTTATTTACACACATATTGCTCAACATTACGGATAAAAATAGATCTTAACCATTATGTCCTGCCGATTTGGAATATATATATATATATATATNTATATATATATATATATATATATATATATATATATATATATATATATATATATATATATATATATATATATATATATATATATATAATATGAATAATGAAGGAGGTATCAACTGATAGTAGACTCAGAGCATGATTGATAATTCCAATCGGATGCAGGTATTTTTTGAAAGAAAAATATTTATTTATTGTTGTTGTGAGAATTTTTCTAAACATTTTTCTTGTTGCTAATTTATACCTTTTTTTGATTTCAGGTGAGTCTATATTTCTAACAGCTTTCCAGCATAATTATGGACGTATGTAAAATAATTTCTAGTAGTACATAAGCTATTCTTTTCTATTTCTCTTTTCTATTTGCTAAAGAATTATGGTTTTTAGCATAGGGTAGCTAAGATTTCTATTTATCATAATAATAAAAGGAAAAAAAAAAACCCAGTTTCCTGTAAACCTGTAAACGATGTAAGCTAGGAGTTTTTACTCTGTAAGAAAGAGAGGCATTGTTACAATGCTAACGCTTATATAAACATCATTTCTGAAATTCACGCCTATTTTCCTATTTCCCTCCTCTCGTTTTCATGGCATTGAAGAGATCATTTCGTAACGTAATGACAGTTGTTTCGCGCTAATTCACGCTTTCTAAAATTATAAGGGGCCTTGTTAGTTTTACTAGATTTTTCTTTTCTCTTGATAATTTTTTTTTTTTTTTTGCTGTTAAGTTTGTCTTTATTTCTTCTGTGAAACAATTTTTATTAATTATTACACCCTAAAGCTAAGTATCTATAATTATTTTTATTACTTATTAATATTTACTCGCTTATTTAATTCCTTTTTGATGTAAGTTAATCAATAAATGTTTTAATTACCACTATTCATGCTCGTCTATAACATAAGGTAGTCCGTCGTACAATGACTCTGTTTCCTAATAGAATTCCTTAGAATTCCTCGGCATCTTAGTTGATGAGTATTTGTGTATGAAATTCCTGTGCAATGTAAAATGCAAATTTTTTGATTATCAATTTGTGTTTAGTTTCGTTACTCTGAACTGAAATTATGTTTTAGCGAAAAAAAACTTTTCTCACGCAATCCCCCTCTTATCTTTCTTCACTTTATATATATATATATA
>KZ807178.1:175812-190974 GCA_000696205.2 Oncopeltus fasciatus | reverse complement strand
ATATATATATACATAAAATACTTCTTTGATCCACTGTAATAATTACTTCCTATATCGAAATCTGTTAAAAAAGAATGTATTAAATATTTTATCTAATGCTTTCAGTACAAATTTATTTTATTTGATCCTTTGAGTAGTTATTTTACTGTTTGAAATTGTTCGCTTTCTCGTATTTTTTTTAAGATATGTTTTACTGAGTTACTGCTTTGTTAATTCTGGTTCTGCCATTTGCATATGCCTTGTTTATTGAGCATTTTATTAATTGTTTATTAATGCTCTTCAAGATCCTTCGATACCAAAATTGCCAAGAAGGGATTGAGAGCAGGGGATGGTTCTCAGATTTACTTCTACTCGCTCGTGGTGTACTCTCCGTCGCCCTACGTGCCTGCACGTGGCTTGAAGAGTTGCCCAAAGGCTTGGTACCCTTCATGACAACCGATAGCAGTTATTGTGTTGCCGGTTGTATCCAGGGGGTGAAATGACCCCGCGACTCACGGCAGACTGTCATTAGGACTTCTGCTGCCTTAGTCGATAGGGGTCAGACTATCGAGTCCCCTATAGACTGACTCCTACACCTGCGCTTGACCGCTAACACTCCTCAGGTTATCTGGTAGCACTGTTCTTCCAGAGTGCTGTTACTTTACATGTAAAAACTGGAAGTAAATATTGTCGGCACTGTGTGTTTCCGATTCGTCACGTGCTCTGTATGATTATAAATATGAACACCTAACCATGCGATACGAGCTATTTAAACCTAGATTTTCGAGACAAACCGAATCCTTATAACTTAACAGCTCATAATGGATTTAGCATACATGCATTTTCTTTTTATTCTGAATTTATCCATTTTCTATGGAGTCATACAACTTAATTGAACAATGAAACTGCAATTTGTTGTTTTTTTTTTATTAATTTTTGAATAAAATAATTATAAATTCAAAGACTATGTCTATTTTAATATAAAGTAGGCTTGAAGAAGTGAGGAGATTTCAGGATATTTACCTGAAATAAATATCATGTGTGATTATTATACGTTTTGTCGTTATAGCGAGTAAAATAAGCTAAATAGTCTAGACTAATGAAACTCGATACACTATTCTTAATTGATAAATAAATAAATGGCTAAGAATGATGCATCATTTTTTTTTTTTTTTTTTTGGGTGGTAACCTTCACGTGAACCACGACACATCTTTGATTAGGGGTCTGGCTTTACCCTAAATTTTTTAGTGTAAAGGGATTATATAATATGAAAAGTTAAAATACATATATTCATAAACTGCTAAATATTCGTATTCTATTCCCGCTGCCCCTACACGAGGGACTTTTAAAATTCAAATTGCTTTGTTATTTGTTAATGTTTTGGCAATTTTTAACCCATGCTTAAAATTATAAAAACATTCACGTTCAATTAGGTTAAATAATTACTATTTATGTAATTATAAACTTATCAATAATAAAGTAAGGAAATAGAGTATTCTAAAATCATTTTAATTGTTTTTTATTAATTATTTTTATCATAAATAATTTATTTAGCTTACTACATAGTGAGATTTTCAGTCATATTACTATTATTTTTTTTTTTTTTTAAATCTTTGAAGATTATAAATAATTTTTATCAATAAATGCTAGTTTTTTTTGTTTTTTTTTTGATACTTTGGATTATTAACTTTTTAAGAGTAAACAAAAGAGCTTCAAAATTTAGTGCCAAGGCAGTTTGTAATTCCCGCTCGTAGTGGGCTGAGATTGAAGTTTGTCTTTCTGCCACCAGTGTGCTTTAGCGCTCCTGAGGGTTTCTCTGTTCACCGTTAGAGCACTCTGCCGGTGTACATTGGATTCTACCGCATTCTCGCGGAGCGGCGCTATACTACTGTCCCTCTCAGTTATCATTAGATTTGAAAAAGTACCTTTAACATGTGTCAGCCCCCTTTCTTTTCTTTTTTTTTTCGTTTATCCTTGCCGCTTACTACTTACTACCTTTTCCAATTGTATATTATGCTACAATATGATAGTCTTGATGTACTAATAGTAGTTATCATTTATTTTAGATACATTTTAACTTATTAAGACATTGATCTATCTGTATATGCTGTGTGTATCACACACGCATCACGTTTTATTGCGTATATTTAATTTAGGTACAATATACATGTGTTAAATTAAAGTCTGTCACTCGTGGACTGCGTAAACTAAGCTAGTTTTATTCTAGTGTCGCAGCTGAATTTGTGCTGCAAAGATTATATTTGTATTTATTTCTCGTTGTAGTCAGCATGAATATTGTTTAGGAGGCAGCAATACCAAGAATTGTCTATCTTTAATTTTTGTTAACCAAAATGTGAAATAATTAGTTTCATTATTAGATGATTTTTGTTGAGGTTCGGTCAAGGTAGATCCCAAAAAAAATACAAATTAAAAAAAAAGTACACTTTTTTTTTTTAATTTGGAATTTTTTGGGATCTACCTTGACCGAACTCCAAAAAAAAACATCTAAACTCCATTTGAACAAATAACTAGTTTCCTTTAAAAATACCTTTGTTACTAACTTAAATTCAAGTAATTTCTTCTTTGAGTTGAATTTTTCGATACATGCGATTTCTACTGCCTTTGGTTTCCGAAATTATTCGTCGTTTGAGCCAGATAAAATAAAATAATCCTTTCGTTTTATAATGAATCCTTTCATTTAATACAAACTTATTCTTTCGCTTTATAATGAAACCTTAAACACAGAACACCATCTAACAAATTAGTGTTCTGAGTGCTTTATTAAAAACATTAATTCAGCCAATGCGCAACAAAAAAAAAATTAATAATTACACTTAAACATGCATTTTTATGCTTAAATGGCTTCTATTCTTTGTAGGGTCATAGAAACTATTTGGAAATAATTAAATTAATGTAAGTAATTTAGTCATAATTCGTTTACCAGAACAAGCAAGTACAAAAGAAAAAAAAAGCAATGTTTTAGTGCTTTTTAGAAAGATTCAATTGGCAGTAAGTGACCCCGAGCGAAAATACTCAATATTGTATTCTAATGCTGTATATGATAGAGTTATATTGAGTAATTCATTAATATTAATATTAATGTGGGATTAATTATAAGTTTGTAAATGTTTATAATCTAAGATTGAAAATTATTCTGAGGCACTCTGGTAGAGCTTTTAGAATGTCTAGTTACGGTTTCCAACTGGACTTTGTTAACCTGAACCTAAGTTTTACAATGAATCGATATCAAATTTCGGCTTTCTCTCCAGTCCCTGAGAGAGCAAGAGCTCAGTTACACTCCGAATGGGCTAATTATAATGTCCTTTATCTCTGCTCCTTCTAGATACCTGCTCTATAGTACACTTGGTGTTAATTACAGCTTCATTATCTGCTGGCTATCCATTAATTCAATCCATTTAACTTGCTAGCGGGGAACGGAGGCGAGTTAATCATTAGTTCTTAATGAACGGTCTACTCAACTCCCTCCATTTTGCCTTTAATGAATTTCCCTCCTTCATATAGCAGACTATTGTAGATTAATTTTCTAAGATGATTTTAGTTGGGGTTCGGTCGAGGTAGATCCAAAAAAAAAACACAAATTAAAAAAATGTATTTTTTTAATGAAGGATTATCTGCCAAAGTTTCGGCTTACATTGTAAGCCATCTTCAGGGCTGTAGAAATACAATGTCATGAGAATACAGTAATATTTGAAATTAGTATAATAGAGAATTGCAATAATATAATGTGATATCAAGAGTATGAATATAGAAAGCTATGTAAGACAATTAAAAGTTAATGAAAACAATTTGAAAAGGACCAATTTGAAAAAAAAACATGCAAACAAACAACTTGACAAGAAAATAAAATAAAAAATTTGAAATTTATTTATTTCGAAAATAATTATAATAAATAATTTATTATTTATTTTGAAAATTCATACTATGACGCGGAGAATAAATGCCTTAAAAATTGAGAGTGGAGGTTTGGAATTTTTTTTTTAACAGCTTAGTTCTCATGAAAAAACAACGGAAATAATACAGATTTTCTGTGATTCACTTTAACGGGCATACATGTAAGAAACGAATAATTATTTTGCAATTTAAAGAAGAAATCTATTAGCCACGAACTCTAATTTTGGTAGACAAGACTGGGAAAAGCGCTCTACATACTTGCGTTTTAAATATTTTCTTATATATGCACTTTTGTAATAATGTTATAGGTGGTAAGTACTAGATGAATTTATTCTCAACATTAAATTCTGCGAATTCTCTAGATATTACTGTTATTATTAAACATGCTAATAATTTTTTGAGACCATTCTATTAACCCTTTATCCCGTTCATTCACAAATATAACTGTTGCGACTCATTTTATACATGGTATTAAAAAAGAGGACAGTGGAAAACGTGAAACTAGTACCAGCTTTGGTTTTGGTTCAAGGAATCTACTAACACTGACTATTCCTACTTCACTCTAATTCATCTTCTTCATTCCTACTTCATAGTTTTACACTAAAACTATGTAGCCTTAAAACGTGTTTTTTTTTTTTAAATATTAATTTAAACCTGAGATTAAAAAAAAAAAAAAAAAATAAGGAAAAATATCCATGAGGCAAAATCAAAAAATCAAAATTTTAATTTTGGTCTTTTTCTAAGCCAGTCATCTCACCCGCTAATAGGTGCTACTATATCATTCATTCATCGATTTACAATTGAGTCTATAATTCCTACTTTGGAGTCATAATATTAAACAAATTTAGAGAACGTGTTTACGTCCTATCTAACATTTCTAGCTTGAATTAGTTACGTGAAACCAGCTAAAACGTCATTAATTCCATGTAAGTTTCACTTTAAATCTGCATAGTCTAAAATATGTGTTAAAATATTATAAAATCTTGAGATAGAAAAAAAAAATGTCCGTTTCGCAACATTGTAAAATTCCAATTAATATTTGAGTTTTCCTAGCCATCTCCCCCTCTCCCTCAATATCTCTTCTCCTTCTTCTCGCTATTTATTTTTTAGTTGGATTGGAAAAAAAAAAGTTTTTTTTTTTTAAATTGAGTTTTCTGTAGGTGTACCATGAAACTATCATGAATTGCTTGATTTACTTGTGGGTAATCTATTACAATTTAATAATATATATAATTTTTACTAAAAGGGCTGGGCTTTATATATGTTTTCTATTTCTGAATGGGAGAAGGAAAGGCTGAGAATTACCTTTGAGAAGGTGACTCTTTATTTGGGATTTCCGGGGAAAGAGGAAATTACAAAGAGGAATATCGCAGTGAAATTTTATTGAAAAGGGGGGGGGATCTCGCAGTTTATTTGCCCTAACCTTCTCATTTTTCATTTAGGCAGAGAACGGCTGGCTTCGAGTGTGATATTAAAATCCGTGGACTTGGGGCTTTAGAGAACCGAGCTCTGATCCTGGTCTATACATGCTCTGATTGCATTTTATTTTATTTTTTTTAGAGAATTTCGAGAGACTGATGCTTTTGATGGTCTCCACATCATAGATTTTCGATTTATATAAATTTTTTGCCCGTCCTTCTTACTAGAAACCGACAATCAATCAATAAAATTTGTGTGTGTGTCCGTTAGCATTCTAGAGGCCACATATTTTATTTCCTCCTTACGGCATATAGCTGTAAAATGTAGAGCAATAAGTCCTTATTGAACAAAATAAGACCGATTGGAGGATAGAATTTAAATGTGCTCTGCCTTCACTTATTAAATTACATACTTATTTGAAGAGTTCTTCTAATGTCAGTCACTACCTAGTGTCAGCCACTTGAGTTAAATCATATCATACCTGTATCTTACCTTAGGCATTTGTTATAATAATATTTTCACTCCATTGTTACTCACCTCAAGGAAAACTGAATAATTGTTTTATTACTTTAGCTGATTTCACTCAAATTATTTAAATTCATTTATTGGTGCAGCAATTTATAAATCTTTGGGTGTAAAAGCTAAAATTCTAAAATATAAAATTCCTTAATATTTTTGTTAATATTGTGGATATGGATATTTTTAAAACTGTAATTTGTATATATTTGTGCATGAAAATCGAATATTCGGCAGGGTATTTGAAAATTTATCTTCTTGCGTAATGTAAAGTAAGCTAATTCATCTTGCTTTCCAAATGCATTGTTTTTAAATTATTCCAATAGTTTAATTAATTTTGAGAAATAATTTGAATAATTTTATCAGAAAATTGTTATTAAAAGTCATCAGATATCTATAAAAAAATGATGGAATAGATTATAGCGTTTTGTTGACCGTTCAAACAAAATTTAGGGGTTTAGATAAATCACCACAGCCCGTCGCTGAACCCCCGAAGGAATTCATGGTTGAATGTAAAAACCAGTTGAAATTTTCTTGTAGGTCGCAGCCTAACCTGTGCTCCTTATTGTCAGCTTATTGAACGATTACCTTTTATCCATAATCGGAAATTAAAGTAATAACATGAGCGCTGTGTCGGACTCGAGATGCCTGTTTTGTAAGCGTTAAGCTCCGCGGACGAAGCCCAGCCTGGTTTGAAGTAACGTTCCAGCGCGGTTCGACGACCCGATATTAGTCTGGACGAGATTCTTCCAGTCCACCGACTGACTGGACCCGTCCTATTTTCATTGGCTACCAGTCTTCTTCCCCTCCTGGTCTGCCCCTCTGGAAGCTGGGGTCTCTCCTGAACGCTTGCTTAAATTCTTCTTCCATTAATTCGAATAAGGAACCTTTAAGTCAAGTATCCAATCAGTCACTTGTGTCTTGTTGTATTTGTTATTTTTTCTTACCTAACGTACCTACTTAGTCCATTTAGTCCATAAGATTTCAACAAGGTCCTCTCAATCTTGACATCTCACCTTACCTGGCTAATCGATTAGGCTCAAGATGTTCGGCTTTTATTAGCTTTTCCTTTGCTCGGTACACTTTTGTCACACTTTTGAGAATAACCTTCGCTTTATAGGGCATAAATTAATTAGATTTTTATCTTTTTGCGAAGATTCAGCCTTCCTCATACTGTTCCTTTTAAATTTTCTTTGTCTTCTCGGCCGAACCCTACTAATCATATCATATGAATATCGTTCTACCGTTTACTGCCCATGTAGTATAATTTCGCTGTCGGTTTCAGGCAATGTTTGTTTATAGTAATTCAAACACTTGTAGGTAGAACCTGCATAGACTCTGAACATTTTATGTGAAGTGGGGATTACTCATGAGATTATGATATGTCGGCAAACTTGTTACATTTTTAGTTCTTTACATTTGTTTGTTTTGCTTATCGGATTTCAATTTCCTGTGTCGTAAATCATTTGAAGAACCCGAATATGTAATTTCCTCACTTTGTTTACCTGCTTGATATTGTATTTATATATTTATCATGCAGTGTTATTTGGTAACACAAATGTTTAATGATTCCCCCCCCCCCCATTTCTTGTCTTCATTCATTCATTGTCAGGAACATCAGTACTTTATTTCAGCATTCTGATGAATGTTCTTCTACTATATGAAAATTGATTTTATTTTTAAAATTACTTTCGAAATCTTATTGTTTTGGAATTGAATTTATTACATAATTTATTATAGTTTAGTTCTGCTCTCTGAGACATGGCCATAAACCTCCCTCGGAGATCTTCCCTGACATCACTGGATAGAGATACGTCCTAATGATTGCTTAGAAGTTAAGTCGAAAAGTCGGCAATAATAAAATAATTGCCCAACAATTTTGGAGTATTTTCTTTTTATGATCCTGGCCGAAACTCTTCTCCATCATAATAATACTCGACAGCCTACGAATCTCCGACCATGAATTTATTATACATTTTTATATTTGAAGGGTAAAAGTGAAAATGCTTTTCTCCCATTTTTGGATGAAAATTAGAGAGTGATCTAGAAACTTGTTTTTATTAGCTACAAGATCTTTTTCAAAACTGAGTACATTAAACACCTATGGAAGGGGAAAATATTTAGTTAAATTTAGTGAGATTGTAAATATACACAATGTTATGTTAAAGTTATTACCTAGGACGATTATTCCTTTGCAATTTAAGTATTAGAGATTAAATTTTATTTTCCATCAAATTTGAATTAAAACAAACACATTTATTTCCGTCCGCTCTTACACACACAATAGATTTGTTGATATCTTTCCCTATGTATGATCCTCTTCATTATTTCTTTAACACTTTTTTAGTATTGTTAATAATCACTATGTTGATGCATAAACTATCTTAGACGATGTCAGTTTTATATTTTCAATTGAACCTGATGTAACAGAATGTATCAAAAATGTTTGACTGGAGTATGACTACCATACACTTTCTTAACTCCTCATTTCGATTATTTGCAAATGAATAAGTTTTACCAAAAATAATTTTTTTGAAATTAACGAATTATACTTAAATTTCCATGCCTTTAAAAATTTTCCCTGTGTTGCGTGAGTGTGGTACATTTATATATATAAAAAAAGTTTAAAAATGTTTTGTTGTGATAACTCTCAGTTCTTCATCGGTAATTTTTTTATTTAAGTATGGTTATAGATAAAGAGTTTAGCATAAGGACTTATTTACTAACAGATCCCAAAAGTTACTGTAAAGTTTATTTAGTAAATTAATTTAATTTACAATAAACTTGTGTTAGTAAATGTTTATAAATTTGCATTTGCAAGTTGAAACATTGAGAGCTTAAGTACTTTTTAAATTGTGAAGGTAAATTTCGAAAAGTAATTCTAATTATGTATTCTGTAGTCATCTTTTAGCAATAAGTATGAAAAAACGAACGTCAGAAATATTATTTAATTTTAATGAAGACTTTTTTTCTGCCATTTGGACTTTGGGAGAATTTTTTTTTTTCACGAGAATGAATTTGTTGAATCTGTAGAATTATTTATTGTAGGGCGCCTAAATATAGAGTATCCCAGAGTCTAGGCCTATTTATTTGCTGGGCGCCGGCTGTTGGCGATTCAGGTGGTGGTATCGGCGAGGTGGGCAGAAGGAGGTGAAGGCTGTCTGCATTCCAAGTAGCCGGGCTCCTTCGATTTCTGCCTTCCCCCAAACCTGGAAATACACCTGCGAGGCTCTCGGCCCCCTTCTCCTCATACCGAACGGTTCTTAGTGATTTGTTTGCATTTTTCCTTTACAGTGGCTGGGGGATTCAGAGATTCACTCGAAGAAAGATGACCTCTCTTTTTAACCAGTGTAGCATGGGATTCACTTACCCACACTCCGTTCTTCGGTTGGTTATGTCTTCTTCTTCTTAGTTTAGCACGTCGAAGGAGTATTTAGGACGAGCTTTGTGGCTTCATTATTTCCTATTCTTAGGATTTAGCCATAGTGCTGCAGTGACACTAGGTTACTTGTCGTAATCTTGCTAAGTTTTGCTTCCATTCCTGGTTAAAAATACGTGGGTTTTTTTGATTGGAACGCATTATTGTTTTTGGGATTTTTTATCACAGCAGTCTTCTCTCCTTGCATAATAATATCTAGTTCCCATGGTGTGAGATTTATGAAAATCTTGTCGTTTTTATATTGAAATGATTTAACGATTTATTTCAGCTCCGAATAAAATCGTCTATGAGCTGTTTCTAGGAAATTGTACGATACCTTCTCGATTAGCATTATTCAATAATATAACATGAGTAGACTGGGTTGGAGGTTCATTGTCCGTAGAGTCTTATGCTATAGAAATTAGTCAGGGTTCCGGCCAGGATCAGGAAAATGAAAGACACTAAATTATTCTAAGATGATTTTAGTTGGGGTTCGGTCAAGGTAGATCCAAAAAACACAAATTTAAAAAATGTATTTTTTAATAAAGGATTATCTGCCAACGTTTCGGCTTACAATGTAAGCCATCTTCATGATAGCCCTGAAGATGGCTTACAATGTAAGCCGAAACGTTGGCTGATAATCCTTTATTAAAAAATGCATTTTTTAAATTTGTGTTTTTTGGATCTACCTTGACCGAACCCCAAATAAAATCATCTTAGAATAATATCTACGGTCAACAAACTCACCTTTTTAACTACAAATAATTGGGTAATTATTTTATTCTGTCTATTTCATAAAATAATTACCCAACAATTTTGAAATATTTTATTTTTCTGATCCTTGCCGAAACCCAGACTATTTTTTTTTTTAAAGCGTAACTTGAGTAGATGCATATCCTTCTATAATAAAAGTCCTGGAGACTTTTATACTATTTAACCCTCATGGTTATTTACCTCTTTTCAGTTTTTGAATAATTTCGTTTGAAATGCTATGTCCTGTATTACTTATTGTGAATGTTGACAAGTTCGCTCCTTGTTGGTTGAGGCCTGGAAATGTCCCGTCCAGAGAGAAGAAGCAAGCTGGGAGGATTTGTTGGGCGCGGCTGGGAAAGGGCGCACTCCCCTCAGAGGGAACATCCACTCATTGTGGACTGGGTGTGTGAAGTGTAGGTAATCCTGTAGGAGGTGCCACGCCTTGACAAGTCCCATTGTGTCCTCAGGAGTGTGGGCTAGCCGCACGGTGAAAGTCCGGCTCACTTCGTTTGGGCTTATTGGACCTTGGTCATTTTCCTCTTTGCCTCATTCCGCCGCCATTTCGGAGCCGCCAATCTCTGTTCCTAGTCTCATTCGTTATAGACTACCTCTTTCTAATCATAAATAACATTCTTTTCCATTAAAGAATAAATTTCTGTTAATTTTTTCATATAAGACTTAGTCTTCTTAACTTCTTCCTGACCGGACCTAAACTATTGAGGTCCGATGATTGGTAATCTCAAGTACTGAATATATTTTAATTTATTTTACATTTTTCGTAGATCTCCTTATTAAATGAAGCTAGTCATCCCTCCGTAGTATGGTCGCACAGAAAAAAAAAAAATCAGTTACTTTATAATAATCACTCGCCTTCTAAAGCAGGCGCACACAACAAACGCACACACCTCATTGCTTGTAAAAGAAGATATTTTAAAAGGCATTTTTGAGGGTTAGCCTGGTTTATACGTGTCATTTCAATATTTAGAAAATATTGAAATATTAATCTTACTAAAGCTTTTTATCGCAGACTTTAATAAATCTATTTTTTTTATTGAAGTTGGATGATTAGGATTAGGTTCTAGGGCGAATGACATTTAGATTATTACACCTTATCTATTGTGATTATTTCTATTTTAAACATAGGATTATCCATTTTTTCTCTTATGCTACTATATGGGCTAACATTTACTAAACTTGGATTTGTTTAAGTATTAATATAGAAAACATTTACTTAATCTACAAAAATACACATACACACGCACATAGTGTGTGTGTGTATGCGCGTGCGTGCGTGTGTATGTGTGTTAAATTGGGTGAGGGAATGGGGGGATTAAAGAATGACCAAAATTTATAATTTATTTACATTAGTCGTCGCATCCCTTGAACACTAACTGTTCAAATTCTATTCTGTCATTGATTGTCAGTATGGAGGGGTCGAGGAGCTTCCTCTCGGCCCTGGCCTGCTTGTTGCAGAGAATCGTTAAGGAGATGGCAGGAAGATCCTAGTGACAGTTTATACATGGACACTGGCTTACGAGGGAGATAAAAATTGGCTTGAAGAGCGAATCTCCCTAACTAAAACTCTACTTTTAATGTCTGCAGTTATTAAAATATCGGAACAGAAAAATTTTGTTATTAAAAATATTATTTTGAAGATTCTACAATCTTCATTGGTTACAAGCTTAATTTTTATTATCAAATAAACATCATATGAATATGATTAACGTTTGATAATAAATATTAAGCCTGCACCAATGGAGTTTGTACGAATCGTCTAAATATTTTTTGAATATTTCTTGTATATTCGGCCGGTTTGTGGGCTCACGTTTATGAACTCAATGAAAGGCCAATTTGTCTTTCCCACAATATATATTTCTCAAATACACTTTAGCGCTTTCAACCTTAAAAGGTCATCTTCAGAAGCAGAATGAGAGAAGCTATCTCCACGGGCTTGGGGCCTTTACTGGTACACTTTAGCGCTTTCAACCTTAAAAGGTCATCTTCAGAAGCAGAATGAGAGAAGCTATCTCCACGGGCTTGGGGCCTTTACTCTGTGGGCTAAAGTGTATTTGAGAAATATATATTGTGGGAAAGACAAATTGGCCTTTCATTGAGTTCATAAATATTTTTTATTCCGAAATTATCAATAAATTCTGATGTCAAAAGTGGAGCTTTACTCATTAGAAACTTAAATAAAATTAGAAATTATTATTAGCTCTATTATTATATGTTTTTTTTTTGTTAAGGTTCGGTCAAGGTTGATCCAAAAAAAAAAAAAAAATTTGTTTTAAATGTGAATTTAATTTTTTTTTTTTATCAATCTTGACCGAAACCCAACAAAAAACATCTATTAATAATATCTACGGTCAAAGAAACTCTCCATTATAGCATATAACACAACTTGGGGTGTTCCTACACAGTCATTAGCTTCTATTGATTTTTTGTTATACATTCTTCTTATATTTTGAGCATTAGATACTTGAAATACGTTGAAAATTAGAATGTTTTTTTTTATCCTCATTCTTTGTATTCACATGGCCCCAACCATTTTAAGTAAGCAGAAAAACTTAATGAAAGTAAAATGAATTCAAGATGAATATTACCAACCCGAGGCCTGTTTCCACTTTCCTACTGATCTCAAAGTTCGACTCTTCTTATTAGCCAATTATGCCAAGTTATTTCCGTAAGTATTGTGACATTATATGTTCAGTTAAGGGATCACGATTAATTTGCATTATTATTAGTTTTATTTTCAAATGTCACTTATGAGAATAACGCAAGCTAAGTGACCAGCGGGTAAGACTAAATTAATTTTGAGTACTGATAGAGAAAGTAAAGCTAACTCTCCAATTTTTAATCGGATGCTGCCCTTGAAATTTTTTAGTTTGAACTATTATCCAATATAATTTTCGGTTCGCTCGAGGCTCGATCATCAAGTTGTCAGTAGCTTAAGTCCAAAATTGCTGAAAGAATTTATTTTTTCTTAGCTTTTTTAGAGTTAGATGCTGTCTTTGAAATTCGTGTACCAAATGTAGTAAACATCAGTAAAAATATAGCTCATTAATGATTTTGTTATGTTTATTATTGTGCAATAAGCCTGGGACACACTTGTTAAACACTAAGAAGTAGAAAATGTTAAAGGGGTGTTTAAAAAAATTACCGTTTTTAAACCAAAGATTATTATAGATAAAATTAATACTCGAAAGTATAGTCCAAATTATATCTACTGTCATTAGCCATCTGCTAGCCAAATTTTTTACCCCAAGCTGATGATACCATTCCTTGGGATGCCTCTCAAACAACTCTTTGTCTTGGACCTCAGATTCGATCTGCAAAATAATCAATTTTTTTCTCTCTTGTAGCAATGAGCCATGGATCAGAACAAGTAGTTATCAGATGGTGCGTGGTCTGGACTATATGGTGGACGAGGCAGGAGTTCGAACCCTTGAAGTTCTTAAAACATTTCTTCGACTCGACTGGAAGTGTGAGGACGAGCATTATATGGCTGGAATAGAAGTCCTTTTCGGTCGATACAAAAAGGACAACTTCGCCTACTATCTTTCGAGTTGTTCGCAGTGGAGTTCAGAATTCTTAGAGCATCCATGAGGAACACTCTTGATGATTAGCTACTTACAAATTAAAAAAAAAAACAAAGCGTAGACTTTTTAAAATTGCTTACTTGCAGTAACTGAAAAGTTGTTTATCAGCTATCTAGCCATTGCTTAATTGGATTCATTGATTACCAGATTTCATCAATAAACCCACTTTTCCTTAAGGATAAGATTGGATTGGATAGGAAAAACAGTTCAGTCATGATTTAGTCATTGCAGAGCAGGAGTCTCTCTCCCTATCACTCTATTTGCCTTGGTGAAGGCCTGAAATTATTTTTTTTTTTTGGTTACAAATGAGTTTTAAGTCTTCAGCTTTTTAGGCCGAATTCCTGACAAACCTCTCCTCATAAACCCACTTTTTATCACAGTAGAGAATCTTAATTAAAATAAAAGTTGACTTGCTTAGGAGTAAGTTCACAAGAGACCTGTCTACTACTCTCTTTTTCACCTTCCCCACGGCGACTAATGTATCTTTCGACACGCCACGCTCCTTGGCAAGTTCACAAGTACTTCTGGATGAATTTGACTGAACAGCTTCCTACAGAATCTCATCAATAGCAATTATTGGTCACCCGGAACCCTTCTTCCTTTACGACTTCCTGTCTCCACTGCTAAATTTTTTAAACCAACGCCTCTCAGTGCGTTGGTCAAGGACTTTATCCCTATATATTTAGTTATTTTACGAGTTCAGCAGCTCTGAAATTTGTTTTCCAGTAATTCCTCAAAATTACGAGAATTTCATTGGATACGGTCTTGTTTCTTCTTTGAAACGAATTACTAAATTTAGATTTTTTTCTCTCGATTTAACAAGCTTAGAGAATGTTCTAAAATTATTTTTGTAGTAGATTATTTAGTATTTAATATCAATATTTATTAGTATTTATTTATTTAGTATTAAATAGGATTGAAACATTTCAATCGTTCTAAATTTTGAATTTGATGACATTTTAGTTTTTATACGTTTTATATTCCCACCTATTAAAATAATAATTCGTATATCTTGTCATGACCCATTTCTGAAAATTTATATGATTGATGTACCTTTCAATTGGAGTGAAATATGGTTATGTTCCCTTTCAAAGATCTAGAACTCTGCCTACTAAAGCCTATGTTTGATCATGCCGTCATTCAGTGAGAGATGTTCCAGGCGAGAGAAGCAGGTGACTGAACCTGATCGGGATTGGTCCAGCGCCAAGATTTCCCGCTGAACGCGATAACACTGTGATTTATATACCCCTAGTCTATTGAGCTTACTGGACCGGCCGGCACCCGGTGATCCTAAACCAATAGCTGTCTAATCCAATCAGAGATAGGGTGCCTCAGTCAATTCGCCTCTTGTCCCTACAGCCCTAAATCTCCACCGAAATCATTTCCCATAGCAATGTCAAGTTTACTATTTAAATAATATTTACCTTTTCACCTATTTTAAAAGATATTTTGAGTTTAATATTTCTCAATTGCACATCTTTCTATTCGTTTTTAGGTGAGTTCTTTGGCGTACTTTTCTTTTTATCATTGATGACCCATATAAAATTGTCTGTATATATATATAT
>KZ807178.1:142520-153345 GCA_000696205.2 Oncopeltus fasciatus | reverse complement strand
AAAAAAAAAAAATACTTTCTCATGTATAGCTTGTGGGAATAAATATAAAGAAAATTGCAGAAATGGGACTGTTAACCAATTGCCCTACTTCCTCTGAGGTTGCTGAATAATTTATTTAACTTCATTTACTCCATACTGTATTTCTTTAAGAGTTCTTCCTTTCTTAACTTTTATAGAATTTATCCTTCCTATTCTCCATAATTTTATTTTTATTATTTCCATGGTGGCCAGTGTTGAGAGATATGACGACATGTAGGTTTACTTGATAATTTGTTCTGTTTCTACTTCACCCAGAAAAGGAGTCCAACAATTCTCTTTTCCGGAATTCTTGTCATTCCACCCCATCCTAATGTATTCATTTATTCGTCGATTATAATTCGCGGGCTATTGCTTTATTCAAATTCTCCCTCACATCCCCGTTGGAGAGAGGTATGCCGCGCGATAGCCGCCAAAGCCAGATATGCAGGAAGCTCCCCCAAAATCAAGTTTACTGTGAGGGTATGGAAGAGCCTGGAGTCTTCCAGAGATAAAATTTCCCGCTCTCGTTTTAGCCCCGCCCGTGAAGGCTGAATGAGAATTTGTTCTTGGCTACGGGAACAGCCCCTCCCCCCTCCCCCAATGGTCGGGATATAAGGCTCTACCTCCCGCTTACATGTACCTTCCCTCAGCCTATCCGATGCTAAATTATTACCTTTATAAATCTTGTAAGACACTCTTTCTCTTGGCGGAAGACAAAATAGAATATCCGCTAAAAAGATTTACTACAACACTTTTATTGTTTTCCATTTATAAACATTTATTAATTTTCATGATGTATACTTTCTTCTAATTTTTTATATTGATTTTATTTAATGAAAATACATTTTAATTACCCTTTAAAGTTATAATCATACCCTTATTTTATTACTATTTTGATTAAATAACTTAACAATAAAAATTATTTCTTATTAAAATTGAGAGATAAATGTTCCTGTAAAAGTACTTTTTTTTACAGATCTATTTTCCATCTATTGCATTTTAAACATAGGATTATTTATTTGTTGGAATGTTAGCTCTCCTTAAAATCTACTAAAAACTCGAATCACACAAAAGTAAATGTCACTATGCTCCAAATAATGTAGGTAGCCTGCTGTATACAAATTGATTATAAGGGAATTCTCCCTGTGGAACGCTCTTGCTTATATATAATCCATTTGATATTTTTCCCTTTAAATTTACCTTCTATATATTTGATATTTAAGTTTCTTTTTCTTTTGCGGAATCCCACTCATAAATTGATATTTTTATATATTTTATTTCCTCCAAATTTTTCCCAATTATTATAATAGATTCCAGATTTCAGTCTTCCGATATCCTGATTGTTCTGTTTAAAGCTCAGTTTCCTCAGCCCAATGGTATATTTGGTCAAGGACAACAGAAGTGAATGTTTTGTTCAATATTAAAAATATTTCTGTAGCTAGAGATATGATCTGTAACCTTTTTCGTGGAGAATTTTTGTAATCGCAAGTGATCGCGCTCTGGGAATGCACTCTTTATCAGAAGTTAGGTTGTTCCTCTCTACGGAGGATAAGTATAAGTCATAGCATCTGTCATAGGAGCCATATTTCACATATCAACATTTCTGTGAGCTGGAAGTTCTTCTAGATAAAATGGGTTGTCATGTTGTGGGACTTTGTTTCTGGATTGAGCTGTTGATATTACTCCATGGGAAAATTATGCCATAAAAAGGAAGAGGAGGTAGTCGGGGTTCTGTCAGAGTTTTATTATTAATTAATAACGAATTGGTGAACTTATATGGTTTTGTTAGTAAATGTTATTTTGTTAAGGTTCAATCAAGGAGAAAAAAAATACAATTTAAAAAAATGTATATAAAGGATTATCTGCCAACGTTTCTGCTTACATTTTATGCCATTTTCAGGGCTATCATGAAGGCGACTTCGTGTCATCAGGATCCCATATTCATGACTGTTTTGTTGGCAGATAATTAAAAAATACACATTTATCAAAATTTTATTTATTTTTTATCTACCTTGACCGAACCCCAACTAAACAACATCTACTAATAATCCCTATGGTCAAAAACTCTCCTTTCGAATATGGTCTTATATTTGCCAACGTTTCAGCATGTATTTCAGACCCTCTTCAGGGCTGTGTAACTATCGTAAAACTACACAAATGAGCAAAATAAGTAAAAGAACAAGCTATTCAATTATGTAATTACAATTACATATATACTAATACAATTACATATATGGTTATAATGTTGTGATAGTACTAAAATTTATTGAAAACTATATTAATATAAAATATAGTCCTCTATTAGTAAACAGTGGATTAAATCATAAAATTGTTTCCCATCTTGCATAGTGATTTATAACCATTATTTATTAATTATCTATTTATTCAACTTAATTATTATATATGTTATATTAATGTTTTAACTTTTAGCTTGATTTCAAACAATACAATATTGATATATAAGTTATTTTATTGATGCTGCCCTCCATACAGTTGAATGGGTTTCAAGAGAATTTGCACAGATCGCCTCTGCTTTCGGCCCCCTTCGGCAGTACTCTTGCATATTCTTGAAGAAGAAGAACATTTAGCTCATTGTACACCAGCAGTGACATTAGCCCGTTGCCCGACTCCCTCCACCCGGTAGAGCAGGCTCCGCGTATTAACTGGATGCCTATGCAGATCAACTTGTAGTCCTTCGGGGATCTTCCATCGCCGTCGTCCATTACTGCCCCTCGCTCCCTTTCACACACCCTCCCACCCCCACCACCACCACCCCCCTCACTGTTATTTTATATGCGTTGTCGACACACTGGTTTGCTATTGGCATATCTCTTCCTCCTCCCTCATCTCGAAGTGATACCTACTCTCTTAATTACTTCATTTGGAATACAATTGAATCCATAGTATGCCTCCTTACTGTATTATATATATATCAGTTTCCCACTTTGTTCTGTTATATTTTTTAATTGTTCTACTTTAGAGATAAAATAGGACCTATTGTAGAAAAGTGTTTCACTTCTTCTTAATTGCTGGCTGGTGGAGGTTCTCAATCAACGGTGAGTGAATCGTTCACGAACATTACAGTTCCTACATATATTTTAACGCAGAGTGCATTCATCTTCAGTGTTCAGTTGAAACAAAATATTACCGTGTAAATAAAAATGTAATACCCAAACGAGGGATTCTATAGCTAATGTAATTTGTTATGGAATGAGAATTATTATAATTCTTGATTATAGAAATTTCTAGAGTAAGAAATTTAAGTAATGTAGAGTTCGACAGTAATGAGATGGAGGTGTTCAGGAAGAACTTAAATTTTGCCCCTACGAGCCCCCCCAGTAAAGAGAGTATTGTGAATCTTATTGTAGCTGTTGAATTTATTAAAGTGGATAATCACAGGATAAGATAAATATGTATTGAAATAGATGAATTTGTTCGCGGCTAGGTATGTAGAAAACGGTAAAATTACTACCAGTTAGGAATAAATAAGATATTAAAAGATAAGCTTAAGAACGAGGATCTAATAATTACTAAAAAGTGATAAAGGGAGATGTTGTGTTGTCATGGGAAAACATAAACACGGTGGGAAAATCCAGGCGGCTATCATCGAGGTGGGCTGCACACAACTAGAGTCCAATCCTACCGAGGAGTACAACGCTAGGGCGCTCGTCTTTAGGAAGGCGGTGAAGCAGACGACTAACATCTCGTTCCTACAGGAAGAACGTTCACGCACCCAACACGCATGTAGCGGAGATCCCAGATATACCTGTAGTATCTTAGGTTTTATATTGTACTTTTGTAAAGATTTATGGTTTTAGACTTACATTTTTTAAGGAATGTTAAAGTTTTAAACTTTTTAATATAGCTTTAGCCATAAATTTGACTTCTTAACTGAAAACAGTTAAATTTTTTATTTTATTTTTTTAAATTTTGAATTTTGATTACGTTGCTTTTTTAAAATTAATATTTTTTACGCCTCTCTTTGACTATTTCAATGTTTTATTTATTATGATATATTTATTTTAACATTTTTATTTATACATGCGGCAATGGTTTGTGTTAACAGAGCACTTTGGGTGAGGCGTAGGCCTTAATAGATATTTGCTAAAACAAGTGTTTGAACTGTGAAGGTTTGTGGTCGTTTCTCATTTATTTCACCAACCGTTTAAAGCGTTTCATTTTTTGTAGAGCCTCTCATATTTTTTTGAAGAATTCACCAATGTAAATAATTAGCATTTTCTACTTAAAACAATGCTTTATCCAGTCTTATTTAAGAGTTTTACAAGATTTTGGTCATTTGGTTGAACTTTCTTCTGCCTACAACACTCTCTATTCTTTCCTCCCTACTCCTGCACCCCGATTTACTTTGCTTAAATTGTTAGTAGGATTTAATGTCTATTCGCGGTATGAAATTCTAAACCTTTTGGGTGGTTGTCATATTTGAAGATAGAGGAGGAGATTGGAGTGAAACGTAACATCGAATGTCTTACTTTAGACTTTTCGGGAGGGATGATTGTGGGATACGCTCAACATTTTTAGTTATATTCTTAAATATCTTCTTCAAAATGCGTTTTTTATAAGAATGTTGGAGATTATGAACAGACAACAATTTTTTTTTCATACATTGTTTTTATTAGTTTTTGTAATGACACTATAATTACTGAAATATTGACGATTATTCAAGCAGGTATTCCTCTAAAGCACCTCTACGACTGCAATAAACAGTCCAAATACCAAATTTGGTTTCTATAATTTCGAAATAAGTAGGTGCCCCTCAATTCTCCTTATCTTTATAATATAAAATTGTATTTCTTAGATATTTTAAAATGAGAAGAGTTTAATGAAGTAGGCATTTCTTAAATATTTACCTTAATATGCGTTTCATGGTAAGTTCTTAAATTATATGCATGCTAATGAATTAGTTTTGAATGTATGCAATTCTCCAAGTTTCAAATTTAGTTCCTTTATTCACAACTAATTACATTTTCTAGATTTTTGGGCGGGGAGCATGACTTAGAAATAACATTGTTGGCATTATCCAACCCGTTCTTATTACCCAACCCCGTTCTTGCTAAGAAGCCACTAAAGCATTACGTGTTGGCCAACTGGCAGAGCCCTCTGTCGGAAACTTCAGCAGTCCGTAACCGAAGAGCCTGCACACTACACTTAAAATCGGTGTCAACGTTTTTTTTTTCCTTACAGTAGAACAGCTTTCGCTCCTATTAGAGCTTTATATTCTTATCTGTGTGAACGATATGGATATCACGACTGGTTTAATTATACTGTTTTAACAATGCCATTTCCTTTGCAGTTCTATTTAGGTTTAATAGCATATCATTTTAATTGTTAAAAGATGAGAGGATGTTGCAAATGAAAGGTAAAAAGCTGTCAATGAAACTTTAACCAGAGTAGTGTTCTCGAACATAAATACAAGATAGATTTTAAATTTCGGTATTTCTCTAGCACCTGGAGAAATTAGGGTTTCGGCCAGGATCTTACAAATAAAATACTCCAAAAATTTTGGGTAATTTTGATTTCATTATAGCCGACGTTTCGATTTTACTTGTAAGTCATCATCAGGGTGATAGAGATGTATGGAGAGATCTCCGAGGGTGGTTTATGGTTACATCTCAGAGTGCAGAGCTCAACTGCGCTCCGAGATCTCTCCAGACATCACTATCGCCTGAGGATGACTTACAATTTAATTCGAAACGTCCGCGATAATGAAATAATTACCCAAGAATTTTGGGGTATTATATTTTTCTGATCATGGCGGAAACCCTGACTAATTTCTTCAGCATAATACTAGATGGCCAACGAACCTTTCTCTAACCCTCTATACACCCTTCCCTTTTGTTTTCTACAAATGAAATAATCCTGCCGTTCACGGAAGGGTTCTTAAATAACAATCATTTTACTTTATTTTAAAAATTAACTACTAACTATTCTAAAAGTTGTTCAATGAAAAGTACATACGTATTTAGGAACATACTAAAGAACCAAACTTTGAGAGTTGAGTGGATTCCTTACATTTAAAATATAGTCTATGAATTCGCTGTTATTCTTAGTTTATTTATTTTTGCAAAAATTAAAAGAATTCATATTATTTCAAATTGAATCAGTGGGGAGAGTTGGTCTAGAGAAAAATTAGTTTGTATAAGAGTAAAAATCATTGTATTAATTCTTATGGGGAAATGTTCAAAATATAATGCGTTTGTTTATCAACACTATGTTTGTATAGTGTTATCATGTTTAGGTTGTCTAACTATGTCTAGCTAAATAAATCATCTAGATCAAAGTTGAGTCTCTTGCGTGAACTTGAGTAAGTTGAGCTAGCCCTCTTGGTGGGGAGGACATCCTCCATGTCCCGTTGGGGGTACTGCTCCACGTGCTAGTAGGGGAAGCGAACCTCGAGAGTCTCCCCTTGGTCGCCCACAGCTGTTCGCTGGGTGAATGCCAAATCTGAGGTAGATCACCTTGTCCCCACCGGCCCCCGCACTTGTCTGCGTCACCGCCTACACTGAGTCATTTCCGATACCTACGGCTATCCCCACTTTAAAGCATTTCTCCAAGATGGCCTATGGTCATCCTCATTCCTTCCATAGCTGGCAATCTTCTCCTGCCTATACTTGTATACTTATACAGCTACGACTTGAATTGTCAATGATATTTTTATCACCTGGAACGAATTACCACATTTTCTTTAGCTCTAAATAAGTAGTCTCGAAGGCATAAAGTTTATCATGGACAAATCTTAGCAACGCAATAAATTTCCTCAGTTTTCCTTAAAAAAATGTCTATTGACAAATATTATTTGCATCTTATTACTACTTAAGAACTATATATGTTTGATGAAAAGAGAATTGTCAGGAATTCGACCTTTGCAGTTGAAGAATAAAAACTAATTTGTTACTAAACCATTTTTTATTTTAGCCAACTTTTCGGCCTAAATTACATGCCTTCATATGAGCAAATGGGTTGATTGGGAGAAAGAGACAGTCTGACGTAGACACTGTTGAGCACCTGTCTCTCTCTCGTGCAATCAACCATTTGCTCTTATGAAGGATTGTAATTCAGGCCTGAAAGTTGGCTAAAATAAAAACTGTTTTGGTTACAATTTAGTTTGCATTCTTTAACTATCAAGACCGAATTCCTGACAATCCTCTTTCCATAAATTTTAACAGTTAACAAATTTACCACCAAATCAATATATGTTTTATCTCATGTAAAGTTCTTCTCAACGCTTGGAATTAAATAGAACCACTATTATTACTGTGAAATATATTCTCTCCTTCTTTTTATTCACTCATCTAAGTATGATTTCCAGGTGCATTGATGTTTAATGTAGAATTCGCCTCTGCAAGAAGAAGGAGTAATTATAGTTATTTAATTTGAAGTCATTTCTGTCTTGTTGAGTCTCTTGACCATCTTGCCTGATTGTGCGACATTCTGGATTAGATCGACATTAATTCTTGTTAATAATTTTTATATGAGTATTAATCTCATCTTCCATTGTTTATGTTATACTCCTAATCTCTAAATATGCATTTTTATTTAAATTTATTTTTATTTTAACAGAAATTAATTCTTATTTTCTCTTTTATTTTAGGTAAGCTTGCCAATTTCTTACTAAGTTTATTTAGTACAATGAAGTTGTCTTCTGCCTAGAATTATTGTAAGTACACATTTATTCTTCAGCTACTGAGATCCTATGTTGTTTACTTGTCCGTGTATGTTGTCGAAGAAGTAAGCGTGTGAGTAGTGTGGGTTCGAATTTATTTTCCACAACAATTCCTTCCAAACTAAGCCACTAATAATAACAGAAAAAACAGAATAAGGTCTTAAGAATTCTCAGTAAGGTCGTATATTATTGATATAATCAGTGTAACTTATTTTTGAAAGGAGGGATAAATATTGTTTTTGAAAAGTGAGAATGGTTTGATCGGGGTATTTCTGCACTAAGCGCCGTCTTATTCCAGTTTGCGCTTACTTTCTCTAACAGTTTAGGAACGACAATATTTTTTTACTTTTAGTTGACTGTAATAACTACTAAAATGGTTGAGATTTGAGTTACCCCAGATCACTGGGGGCCAATTCCCCCTAGTGATCTGGCTTCCCCTTCAATTCCACCCCCTTCTTGTCGTCTTACATCCCTTCTCACTTTGCCACCACTTTTCCTGGCAGATAATGTTTTAAAAAAATACACCTTTCTTTTTTAAATTTGTATTTTTTTGGATCTACCTTGACCGAACCCCAACTAAAATCATATAATTGTAATAACTACTCTTAAGTAATATATAACAGCTACTATATAATATACATAGCTTGCATATATTTATTTTTAGATTACATTTGTAATGTAATAATGCCCTTGTCGAGTGCCGTAGTTAATAAGTATAGTTAACGAGTAATATGTGCTTAGTCTTGTTATCTTTTTCTATTAACTCCTCTAGGATTGAGCGGGGTACAAGCCGCCTCATCTAAACCCTCTTTTCTCTACCGATATCGCCCCTGCGAAACTGGCCAGGAGGTTCACATCTTCTCCTACAGATGGCAGAGTGTCTCTCCCAAATTATATGTGTTTGAAAAAATGTATGCTGTATGACAAGATTGAGGCCTCAACTTTTCCTCATAACTAATAATTTATGCTTAATGAAACGATACCAATTAAAGAGAAATCTTACATTCAGATATGGCCGGTGGTACAGATAAATTAATTGCGCCCAATATACTTAAGGGATTAATAATTATCTTTATGGAAAATTTTTATAAAATTACTTATATTAATGATTGCTTTTTTTAAGAACCTTTATTAATTTTTCAAAGAATCCAGCAATAATTCGTAGGATAATTATTTGAATGGACTTGGTGAAAATGTGGAGAAAAATGAATGTGATTATGGATAGTGGTGAAAACATTGCGGATTGGATTTAAAGCTACCTGAAGTTAGTTCTCCTTAACAATTGATTGCTAATAGTGACTCCAGTTCTCCTGGTAGTGTGTACTACCGCATACTCGGAGTGAGCAGTAGGTGGGAGTGCTTTCTGAGTGTATAGACAAGCCGGGTGGAGATGAGAGGCCGGGATAGGTGACAGTTCTCGTGGTAGCAGCCAAGACCCGAACAGACAGGCCAATTCCCCCTAGTGATCTGGCTTCCCCACTCAATCCCACCCCCTGCTTGTCGTCTTACATCCCTTCTCACTTTGCCACCACTTTTCCTGCCTTCGCCCCTCTCCCAATAGCTAATAGCAGTTTCCTCTCCACCTCTGCCCCTTACAGTTCACCCATATACCATTCGCCTATTCAGCTCCAGAATCTCCTTGAGAAACAGAATCCCCCACTCTCGCGCACTCTCTTCGCCTCCTCCCACTTTCCTACCCCCTCACTGTTTCTCTCTCCCTCTCACTCCTTCTCTCTCTCCCCCCTCTCTCTATCTCCCTCCCTCCCTCCACCCCTCCCCCTCTCTCTATCCCTCTCTCTCTCCCTCCCTCTCTCTCTCACTCTCTCTCTTTCATTAAAGTACAAGAACTTATGTTGTGGTGATGGTGATTCTTACATTCTGATACCGTAGGGAATATTGTGTTGAGCATTTAAGCCGAACTTTACATCTATATTTCCACCCTTGCTAAAAATATTTGAAGTTCATAGTTTTGTAATTTCTAT
Organism: Oncopeltus fasciatus; assembly: GCA_000696205.2. Classification (NCBI taxonomy): domain Eukaryota; kingdom Metazoa; phylum Arthropoda; class Insecta; order Hemiptera; family Lygaeidae; genus Oncopeltus; species Oncopeltus fasciatus. The sequence continues at coordinate 143,664 of KZ807178.1, read as the reverse complement.
TAATACACTAATACTTGAAACAGTTATTATGTATATTAATAATAATAAGATCATTTATTTAATGAGCAGTAAGTTTTAATCAAGGCTTAAATCGCTATTAATTGGAAATGAGAACGTTTATTACTTTATGGTAATGCTTATTGTCCTTTCTCTTGCTTCTTTGTACTCAACGCCTTTATAAATCATTGTAAGTCTATTTCATATGGATAATAAATAAATAAATTAAAACATCTATGAACCTGAATTTAAAAGGTAAAAATAAACTAAATTAAATGTACTAGAAATTTGATTTAGGAATGAGAACGTTGCAAGAGCAAACTTTTCTGCGAATTAAGTTATTGAAGTCTGATTTTATCTTCTTAATGTATATAGTTTAGTTTGGATACAAATCTTTGGCATTTGACACTTTTATTTCTCAAACAAAATAATTATTTTCATTTTTTTGAATTTTATTAGATTCATTGTATAATAAATTAGTACATATTTTAGAATTCTGTGGAACTAATTATCACACTAACTTCTTATTCATCCAGTCAATATTTTTACTTTTTTCAATTTGAATAGGATTATTTGGTGTTATCATTGTTATCAGGGTTATCAGGATTTTGCGCTTCAGTTCTCAGCACGGAATATAGGGAGCTGCCTCTTCGCATAGTGTAGATATATATGAATGACTACATATCTGGTTGACCCTGACTGTCGTCTTGTGTGGGGGAAAAGCTCTCTAATTCGGAGCGTTGGGAGACAGGGGGGGTGCCCGATTTGAGGAGCGGTGGAGCGCGAAGGTGGGGGGGCTATCGAGCGAGAGAGAGCCGGGCCCCCCCGAGATAGGGGACGACCGCAGTTATCGGAGGCCCACAGGCACCCCTGCACTACTCCCGCTTTGTTCCGAGTCCCACTCTCTCTTTGCAGGGCTAGGGCTGCTCAGCGACCTCTGCAAGGGTGCAGCGATCCCTGCCCACTGTCTAGCCGGCGCGCTGTCCCACTTCTTCCTATCTCCTTCACACTCCAGCTTTCCGCTTAACCTGTACAGTCTAGAAACCCGGCAATCTTTTCCTTTAGATTAATCCTCTTAGTCTCACTCATAATTCATTTTACTTTTAATTTATATATATATATATGAGACATTTTTTTTACTGAAACT
>KZ807178.1:128998-141025 GCA_000696205.2 Oncopeltus fasciatus | reverse complement strand
ATAGTATTTATTAATAAATGGAATTTTTTTTTTGACCGTACATATTACTATTAGATTTTTTTTTAATGAGGGTGCGGTCAAGGTTAATCCAAAAAATATCAATTAAAAAAGAAGGGTATTTTTAAAAATTATCTGTTAACGTTTCCTCATAATACGGTCCGTTCATATTAATTTATGAGTGTATGTGTTCTAAGTCACTCAATTTTATATTAAAGTAATAACGTTTTACTAACTCAACTCTATTTTATAATTTAAATAATCAGTATTCTACATTTCATAATATATTGAAAATATTTTTATTTACAACTCTTGTTTTTTTTTGTTAATATTTGTATATTCTTAGATGAAACGTCATATTTTAAAAACTAATTGTCCCATTTCGAATACGATTTATTCAAATTTAATTATTAACCTACCAAAGTTAAACCAATCTCTTATTTAGGGCCCTTGAATTTTAAAATCCCTTTCGTGCTCCAAAAAATTCCACCGATGCACTTAGTAAAATTTTTTTTAAATAGAAAAGTGAGCTACTCTCCTTGCTCTATATTCTTTTTTTTCTGCTTTAATAACAGATATTTAATGGATAGGAATGCTTAGTGAAGTAAACAATGCGTTGAATAACAATAAGGATGTTCTGGTCCTTGACGAAGCCTCTCAAATAAAAGGACCTTTCAAATGAAATGGAATGGTCATTGAGTTCATGAAAATAAATTTATTAAAGATTCTTAATTAAAAGTTGAAAGCTTCCTATCCGAATCTCCAATTCCGTAACAGTATAACTAACATTCTAAAACTTCCTTTCCAATTTCGCTTATGAAAGTAATTTTGAATTCCAATATCAACTTTGGCAATGGCCCTTAGCACTTCTAAACTTGATTTTAATGATTTAATTCTTATTTATCTCAAATAAATCCACATATTTTCTGGATGATATATTTTAGTGTCTTATTCTAATGAAGATTATATTTCAGTAGTGAAATATATAATATTCCTTAGTTCTTTTTTAAATCTTAGGGTTTTATTTATAAATGTTGAGTATGCTTTTTGCAGTTTGATTTTACTTTTCTATATCTGATACATCCGTATTTGTTTTTTTTAAATATGAATTAACTTCTATATTCGCTGTTGTACTGGTTGTATTTTTTAAAAAGTTTTAACTTATCTGTGTTAGCTAAATTAGTACTCAAAATACATATATTTTATTTAAATTTTTTTTTAATAGATTATGTCAGTCGCATCAAAGAGACTTTTGAAGTAAAATAATCTATTGCATTAAATTTATATTTTCAAATTATGTATCCAGCAGTCTTGTTAGGTCATTTAATTTTATGTTTAGTTCCACAAACGAAATATCCTTTGAACAGTTATTTGGAAATGTGAGAAAGGTTCTTTATTCTAATTGCCTTAAACTTCTGAACTGATCGTCTTTCTTTTCATTACGATTGTAATTATCTAATTATATTTTGTTTAGGAATACCTCTTATTAATTTATTAAAACAAAAAAAGAACAGGTAAATAAATATTTCAGGAAAATTGTGAGATTAGACGACGCCTAAAACCTACACTTGACTTTTGACATGAATGTAACGTATTTAATTTTGTTTTATTTCCCCTTGTATTATAGACTTTTTTTTAAAATAATCCTTTGTGATGTACTCCGGTCCTCCTAGGGAAAACAACGTTTTGAGTTTTTTAATCAGCTGTAAGTTGTAGAAAAGAAAGCATTTGAAGGGCTTGCTTCTTCCCTATAGCATCACAAAATGGATAACATTTTCCGGGTAGTCTATTTTCCTGTTTACACTTAAATATATTTATATATTTTTTTCAGTCAAGCTGTACTTCCTTACAGCTTACAAAATCCAGGATGTAGAGAAAAATAAAAGATAGCTCACAGGAAAAAATTTGACATCAATTGATTAGCTATTCTATGTTTAATTAAAACTTAGATGTATTAAGTGAAGTCGAGTTATTTAACTAGCACAAACCTTACGCTATCGTAATTCTACTTTGTAATCCTTCTCTGTAGGAGTAAGCTCACTTCGTCTGCTTACTGCTGCCACACAGTAGAGAGCAGATCTTACTGAAGGAATTCCCATCATAAGAACTGTCTTCATCTATATCGGCCTTGCTACGTAATATATAAAATTTTACATATCTCTACGGAAGCAGATATATATATATATATATATATATATATATGTGTGTGTGTGTGTGTGTGTGTGTGTAGTAATGATATCAAGAGTATNTATATATATATATAAATCTACTTTTCATTATGAGAGAATAGACGATTCGGGTAGGAATTAACTGCTGTTAATCAGATCTGTTGAGACCATTTTTTTTTCTTTTTAAGCGTATTGCAGAGTTCATTATTTATATTGACCCGACCAGACGATACTGGTCAAGTTTACATGAGAACAAAATATGACCTTAGGGAAACAGAACTCAATTAAAATACATAGAGGTCTTCATTCATTTTACCCTTGAATAATCAACTCAATGCAAAATATTACTATAAAAACGAATTGCAAAGTCCAAATGTAGTATCACTATCATTTTTTTTTTTTTTACAGAAATATTCCTAATGCTTATACTACTCTTAAATGGTTTGATACTATCAAAATGTGTAATGGTTTCAGACGAAATAAATCTCAACAATCTCAAAATGTCTAATCTTGTCTCATAATCGCATAGTCTACTCTTCTCCTGTCATCCTGATTTCAAATGACAGATAAAAGTATACGAAGATGATGTGAGTAACGAATAGAAAAGTTGTATTAAATTCATATAAAGTAAGTGATTTTATTCGGCGAGTCATTTATTTTTGTGAAAACAGTTCCCTACAAAGAGAACTCCTCTGGAATAACTACCCCACTAGTATAGTGGTAGGTGTTTGAATGGGGAACTGCTTGGACTGAGGATCCTCTATGATGTCTCAGCCTGGAGTAGGGGGTAGGTTTGCCTCAAGTAGCGCTCCTTATTAGCATTTCCCCCCATGTCGTCAAGTAATATAAGGGATGTTGTGTCTCTACCGACGCGGGATCCATCTGAATTCGTCTACCCTTATACGGAATTACCAGCTTCGACTAGGGTAGGCATCAACGTCATCAGAAATCTCTACTCGTGTAAACTTCTGTCTTACATATTTAAGTTTTTAGTAGTGGAGAATAAAAGTGAATTGTCTGAATGTATTAATGTTCTTCTTAGACAAATACTAATTTTAATCTACCGATAGATATCTGTTTAAGTAATTTAATAATTAAGTTATCGGTTATAAATTAAATAATGTCAACATTTTGTCGGAGATAAGTATCTTTTAAGTTTACAAATTCTGCTCATCAACAAATTATAATTAATTATTAGTAGATAATTAAACAGATTTTAATATAGCTTCTCCTATAGAAAATAAGAAAGTGCTGAAAGTAAATATTTAAATTTCAAATATAAAAAATGTGTATTTTTCAAATTATCTGCCAACGTTTCGGCTTACATTGTAAGCCATCTTCAGGGCTAATATGAGCCGAGAGGGGACGTCGGGTCACTAAGATCCCATTTTCATGACTAAAAAAGTAAGATAAGTCATTTTAAATTACTTTATCTAAATAGAAACAAAAGTACTCTTTTTATTATTATTTTATTTTGCATTAAAATGGAAAATTTTATTTTTCCTATATAGGTAAATATTAAACTTGCGCTGTTTCCTTGTGGAGTGCCCTTCCCCTGCTAGCGGCTTGCGTGTGTGTGTGAGGGGGATGGGGTTTCCTTCTCATCAGAAGTACTTCCCTCCGCCTAACTTTTTCTTTCAAGACGCCACACTGGAGTGAGCAGCATCCCCTTGAGCTTCTCGTCCCACCCCCGAGACTCCTTCATCCAGTTATTACTTTTCTCTGCCTCCCGTCCTTTGACCGGTCCACTTTCTGATGAGCTATTATTCTTTCATGGTATTTTTCTTTTCTTTTTTTTCTTCTTTAACTTGTGAGAAGCCAAACTGGAGCAATTTCTTGTACTTTTATCTGCATAATACATTTTGTTTACCAAGTCATTTTGAAGTGTTTTTATAATATTCTTTCAACTCTTGTTAGTAGTTATTTAATTGCTAGATTCTTATTTTTATTTTTGTGTAAATAGCATTCTCTCTCTCTCTCTCTCTCTCTCTCTCTCTCTATATATATATATAATTGCCTTAAACTTCTGAACTGATCGTCTTTCTTTTCATTACGATTGNAAGATATATATATATGATTTATTTTTAAAAAAAATGAGGTTTATAATTTATTTTTATTGAAAGTTTTAGTATCATAATAGCATTAGTATCGAATTAGGCTTGTTACGAAAACTCATTAATTGCGATCTGTTGAATTTTGGAAATAAAATAGACTTTTAAATCCTTCTACGGATGATTTAATGTGACTGATTTATGTTTATTGTTTTGATAAACAATAGTATAATAACTCTAAAAATTTAATTTTATGTTTTGATTATAGTGTGTGGTTTATTGCAACTATTTTTGGCGATTTATACCACCAACTCATTGTCTTATTTTTCATCTTCAGTGCTATATTTTCTGAGTTAGTAAGTAACTATTGAAGATTTATGCAGATGTTGGGAGTTTCATTTTAAATAAAAAAATTCCCTTCTTTAAAATATAGTAAAATAATTACAAAACTTTATTTTAATTTCATTTTGGGTGATAAATAACTTGCTTATCTTTGTTATATTTTATTTTTATACAAGACCATTTAAAATATCCTTGTTCTTCTATTATCCATCAACCTTTTTTTATTAGAAATCTAAAATCTGCAGGTTATCAAAAGTCATCTGTCAGATTCTAATATGATTCTTTAAATATTCGTTAGAATAGACTTTATAATATTTTTTTTAACTCGGGCGCTTGTCCTACAACAATCACCATAGTTAATAATAATTTGTTCAAAAATTTATTTATTTATTATATTAAGATTATGATATTTCTGTAATTGCTGAATTCTAAAATCAATATAAATTAAATTAATTTTGTAATTCCTAATTTATTTTTCAATCGTTTTTATTATTTGGTCATCCAGTGCTAAATTCATTATCTATTGTCGTGAGCTAATCTTCATAAATTATATCCACACGCATATTTTACTGTTTCATTATATCCACACGCAGCCCCAAGTGTTTCATTTTCTATTTATACTTTCTTAATGTGTGTGTGTATGTGTGTATCATTAGCATTAAATATTAAAATATACAATGCGTAATATAATGTATCATAAAATCGAATTAATACAATTATCACAAAATCAGAATAGTTGATAGTAAAATTATTTTTATGGCCTAATTCAAGTCCATTTGACGGAATATAGCCTTCTAAATGTATCTGTTGTAGGTGTCCTCATGAAAGCCTTCTGGATATTTTTTCCAATACTCACTATTGGCAACATGAAATGTGTATTTTAGTACAACTGTGTTTTAAGTATAATATTTAAGTCTTCATAAGTCTTTAAGTCTTACATCGTTTTATAATGTTGGCTACTTTATCCTTATTTCCCTATTGACTTCAGTTGTGTAGCTTTCAGTTAAATGTTCTATAGTAGCATTAGTACGTTGTAGCGGCATTATTTTCTCGAGTTAAAAGTTAATGTGTAGGGTGTTAGGCCGTGTGGCGGTGGAGGGGGGAAGCCCATGTAGAGAGAGTCTGCGGGTAACCGCCGGCATGAATCACCAGGGAGCCGGGAGTCTGTCATGCCGTCGCTGGGAACACTCACCGTGCGTCTCTACCTCTCTGGGAGTCGGGCGCGAGGAGGCAATCCTTCAGCTGCTCTAGAGGCTGGCGGAAGGCCTCGATCCCGCACTCATTTCACCTGATCACCTTTCCGGTTTCGTGTTCCCTATGTCACTTCATCAGGATCGCCTAAAGTAGACTAATTTATCTAATTAATTTCCTATATATATGTATCATATAAACAAATTAATAAAATTATCACAAAATCAGAATAGTTGATAGTAAAATTATTTTATGGCCAAATTCAAGTTCATTTAACGGAATATAGCCTTCTAAATGTAGCTGTTGTAGGTGTCCTCTCCTTCTGGATATTTTTTCCAATACTCACTATAGGCCACCTGAAATGTGTATTTTAGTACATCTGTGTTTTAAATATAATATTTAAGTGTTCTATTACATCGTTTTATTATGTTGTCTACTTTATCCTTATTATGTATTATAGTATTAACCAATAATGGTTTATAAATTTTATCTTCTATTTTATTTTTATTCGTCAACCAGCCTTCTTATTTCTAATGCTCATCTGATTACAGTTTTATATTTAAGAATTTTAGCGAATAATTTGATCTTACGATTGTCAATTTTTAGAATTTCATATCCTTACTCTTTTCCCTATTAAGTTCACTTTCGGAATCGGGGTTGGTCAAAGGTTTATTATTAAATAAAAACAAATTGGTGATCGAATATGGTTTTATTTTTGCCAACGTTTCGGCCTGTTTGTTTTGCCAAACAACTGTTATGTACACAGCCCTGAAGAAGGCCTGAAATTCAGGCCGAAACGTTGGCAAAAATAAAACCATATTGGATCACTGATTTGTGTTTCTTTAATAATGAAGCTTTGACCTAACCCTGACTATCTCCTCCGGATCATCAACATCCTTTATAAAAACGTATTATTGTCTTTCGGACAATATGGATATATGTATTTAACATTATGTTGATAAAGAAATTTAAAATTACTTTTGAGAGATTTTTAAGATAATGTCTAAACAAGTCTAATGTATATTGCTGTTATTCTATTTATCAAAGAGAGTAGTTTCTCTGACAGCGGGTTTGGTATTTTGCAGAGCGCCTGCTGCAGACCGGCATGCTCGAACATGGGAGGCACCCACTCGAAGAAGCCTGGCTGCTCAGCACATGCCACACCGGCCTCTCATTAATAATTGGCTATTGTTCTGTCAGTGGCCTCAGTCCTCCCTCATTGTCCCCACCAGGTGACTGAGGACCTGCAGGACATAGCATCTCCTAAAGAGATTTCTCTTATGAGCGACATCCATTTCATATTGTATCCTCCTTCCTCAAGTGTACTCCAACAGTCAAACTATATTCTGAATTATAAATTATTATTATACAAAATATTCTTCATCCATAGTTTTAGATTGCTGAGTTTTCCTTTTCAGTTTAACAGGAGCAGCTTAAAATAAGCGAATTAACTTTCATTCTTAACAGCTTGGTATGAGCAGAAGTAAATGACTATCTTCTTCAAAACTGAAATGACAATAGAGGGATAGTATGAGTCGATAAGATGGCTCTCGGTCGTTAGTGCACTGGACTCCGAGGTTCAATACTCATTGTGCACTTCTATTTTCTTCAAATGGAGAGTTTTTCGACCGTAGATATTACTATTAGATGATTTAGTTGGGGTTCGGTCAAGGTAGATCCAAAAAAAAAAAATAATACAAATTTAACAACAGTGTATTTTTTAAAAAGATTATCCGACAACGTTTCGGCTTACATTGTAAGCTATCTTAAAAATGGCTTAAAATCTTGTTTTCTCATGACATTACATTTCTACAGCCCTGAAGATGGCTTACAATGTCAGCCAAAAAGTTAGCAGTTAATATTTTTTTTTTTAAATTACACTTTTGTTAAATTTTTATTTTTTTGGATTTACCTTGACCAATCCCCAAATAAAATCATCTAATAATTATACTTGCTACTTTCCGTTCTTTCGCTTGTAATGACCCATTAAGAGATGGAAAGGTCCGATGGGAACAGGGAGCACCATAATACGATCTATGAATTTTCCTGCAGTTAATGCATGAGTAGAAGTGATCTATAGCTGATCGTTGCGACCTAAGGGAAATAGTGCATGATGTGTGCCATTCCGTCTTAAGGTGAAATGTTTAAAATAAGATGAATATTGAGTATTGTAAAGGTAATTGTGAAAGGTATTATTGTGACTTGTGTACAATAAGTCAAGTTGGCGAGAGGCGGTGTAAGAACATGCCTGTCAATTCGGCAATCAGTAAGTGCCACTTTACCCGAAATAATTTCTCTGTGCCTAACATCTCAATCCTCTCATGCACAATTGGGCTGATCCTGATAAATTCTCCACCATTATTATTGTTTATCGCCACCACGCTTCATCTTTTTCATTTATTTATGTAAAGACATTGTAATAGATTCTCGTATTTTAGACAACTGTGCTCCACTCCTTATCTTTCTTCTGAATGATAGCTTTTTTATTTCACTCTCTCAATATCTATCTCTGATAAACTTTATAAGCTCTTCTTGTAAACTTGCTATACTAAGCACCTAGCTTTCTACACAATCTTATAAAATTTATTAAACTTTATACTTAGCAGATTTGTTGCAGGGAAATTAATCTATCACCGTTCCTACCATGCCACGACTTTAGTAAAACTCATCCAACCTGCATTGGAAAAGCTGAAAATAGAATCCGTTCAATATTATATATACACTCATGATTTAATATTCCTAGAGCATGAGACTCCCTCCATTACACTCATTGCCCTGAAAAAGGCCTGAAATTTAGACCGAAACGTAAAAAAAAAAAAAAAAATGATTTTGGTTTACAAAGTTTTTGGTTTACAAATTAGTTTTTATATCTTCTATTTCCAATGCCAACTACCCAATCAATTCCTGCACATATTCTTTGATAATTTCTAAAAATTCGCACACCAAGAAAGATATTTGAATATGGAATTCCTTATTAAATAATGACTTTAGTTGTGGTATTTAATCCCACGTTAAATTAAATACAAGAAATACAAGGGAGTAAAGAATTTTTTTATTCTTACTCCCTTGCATTTCTTTAACGTAATTCCCTATGTTGAACGGGCCTTCTTTTTTCTTTTTTCTATTTTATTATAGAATGTAATAATAGTGTTTAGGCTTTTTATTGTTAACTTTTGGATACATACACTTGTCTTCCCCACAAAATTCTATTTCGCACTCAAACGTTTTCGACCCTAATGAATCATCCTCAGGAGATATTTTCAATAGTATTTATCTCCTCAGGACGGAGGCTCGTTACCTAGGGTTCCACCTGACTTCATATCTAACAAGAGGCGAACTTACTAAAATTAGTAGACAAGGGCTCCTATACAGACTCATGGAACAATAGAAAACAGTCTTAAAAGACTTTGCTTCGACCAATCTGGTGTATTTTATACGGTTCAGTCAAAAATCCTGAGAATAATCGCTAAAGATCCCTAATACGTACGTATCCAAACCTCCCTTTACCACGATTTCTACCATATCATCCTAATCCAACCTCCCCGTCGACTCAAACGATGATTGCCTCGCGCCCTCCTGGGGACATAGTTATTAATTTATTTCAGAGTGGTGACATTCGAAAACAAAATTAACATTTGTATAAACATTTAAAAAAAATACTTTCTTCAGAATATTTTTCTCTTTTAATGCCAGCTATTTACAAGTTACATCCGCTACTGGAATTTTTGTATTAAAAAAAAGACTAATTAGAGTGTTCTTTTAGATACGAAAAACATTCTAATTTGTTTTATATCTTGTTTATTTCTTTGAGTTTCTTAAGCTCCTGTTTTTCATTTTAAAACCTACAATTTATTTCATATTTACAGACTTCTTTCTTTTTAGTTTATTATTTTATTTCTACTAAAAATTCTAAACTCAAATTTGTTCTTCGAAATACGGTTGTTAAAGGACAGTTGTTTCAATAGACTCCTTTACCCTTACAAATTAGCCACTTTTCTTAAAGCTAAGCTATTCTTGGCTTAATACATTGAGAAGAAAATTGAAAAGAGTTTAAAAATTATATGGAACTTTAATTTAAGTTCTTTTTAACAGTCTTTTGTGTTGGTGGTAATACATCATGCTACAGTCAGTCCTGTTATATTTAAAGTCTTTAATGTATTCACTTAAACTTACTCTAGTTGATGAATTTGCTTCAGCTGAAAACTGTGAATGCTATACAATGTGAAATTTTAGCTTTTATATAACATAATGACTTAAGAAGTTATGAGGCTATGATTTTTACGGTAAATTCATTTCAATTTTACTCGGAATTTCAAAATATCAGTCTTAGGCCAAACTGTCGACTAGTAGAGATTTATCTTTTCGCTGACAGTTTCTAATGATCTTGCATTTTTTATAGAAATTCCTCAAATTAGGTTGGTGTTTTCTTAAAACTGTATTCTTGATTTTTCTTTTTATATTTACATGACTTTAGGTCTTCTAATTAGCAATTTCTTTTATATATTATTGCAGGATAACATATTTCTTAACAATTTTAGGAGAAATATTATCTTACTAATATATTCACTCAGTGTTCTAAGTCCAAGTGTAACAATTTTATTCATTTTTATTATTTGAAAAGAGGTAGTTTTCAATATTCGTTGATTGAGTCCACTTGATTGAAATTTCTGTTCTAACCCATCAGTACAGAATGTTTACGAGGAAGAACGCCGTGAGGATGTACAACCCGCAAAGCATAAAGGTCTTTCAGGTTGTTTTTACTGCAGGTGTTCTTCAGTGACAATGCACTTTTACCAAACCCATGCACCTGAAATCAAGAGAAATAAATAAAAAAAATTGTTTGTGTGTGTGCTAATCTTTTTTTTTTCAGCTTGGCATTTGGCTTTAGTGCACCAAATTAAAATGACGAATTCGTTTTTAAGATTTAACAATTATTTACTAATCAAAATTGAGACTGGCGTTCGCAATTTTCTCATTTATAGTCATTTCCTCACCATTCAAGATGAGACCTACCCATATCCCCTCTCTTTTTTTATTATTTTATTTTATTTTATTTTTTTTTTTGCTGTTCATTTTCTTTTAATTTAGTGTGCTATGAAGAGAATCCCCTAGATATTATATTTATAATTCTATTTCTTGTTTAAAAGTTTTTTCTTATTTGTGTTTCTCCCATTTCTTGAGATTGTTATTTCTTGCATATGCGTGGCGATTTATTATTTATCAAATTAAACAGACTCATATCTATTGATAAAACATACGTTGGCATACTATCTGCTTCTTTTTAATTCTACACCTAATGAAACATATTAAATTTTTTTGAGAGAGAGAGAGAGAGAGAGAGAGAGAGAGAGAGAGAGAGAGAGAGAGAGAGAGATTTGTATTTTAGGAGAAAGCTTTCATACTGNAGAGAGAGAGAGAGAGAGAGAGAGAGAGAGAGAGAGAGAGAGAGAGAGAGAGAGAGAAAGAGAGGGGGGGAGGAGATTGAAATGTGTAAATGAATTTCCACAAGTAATTATCTTGAACAAAATAAAAATATGTTACTTTAAGTGAACAGTGTCCCCTAGTTCGACGTTGGTAATTTTTTAGTAAAATCCCACAATTTAGAGGGAGGGGGGGGGGTATAGCGGCCCTCTAGTAATGGGTCGGCGGACCCTTGGGATTGGCGGCCGTCCTGCCCCTGGAATGCTAATGGAGGGGCAGGAAGAAACTGTTCACCCTTCTCGTGTTAGGACTCTTCCTTCTGACCTCAGCTCCACGTCTGACAAATGGTCGAATGGACAACACCCTCCTGGACAAATGGCCTCTCTGCTTTCACTCAATAGAGTGCTTAAAACATACTTATCACTATCAATGTATTTATAAATAATGGACACCTAGTCGGCCATATGAGTTAGTCATTTTTCGCCGAGTTAGTTTGCTTGTTATACTTGCTATATTTTAATATTTAATGCTAGTGACACACACGTACACATTAAGAAAGTATAAATAGAAAAGGAAACACTTGCGGCTGTGATATATAGAAATATAGAACAGGTGGGATATTGAGTGCAGTCTCTTTCACTCCTCACTGACGAAGGGCGAGAAATCCTCGAAAATTTTACTCTTTGTAACCTTTTCTTTTTGTGGGTTCACTGCACTTTCTATCCTACCTGTTTTTACAAAATTAATTCATTATATATTAGTTATGGGATCATGTAATTTTATCATCCAGATTAAATATATGAAACCTCCAAATTTTTTTTTCCTTTAATGCAATACAGCTGTTATATATATATATA
>KZ807178.1:111366-128031 GCA_000696205.2 Oncopeltus fasciatus | reverse complement strand
ATATATATATATATATATATCTGTCTTGAACAAATGTCATATCTTGAGTTAAATGCTTATTTTTGTAATGAATCCAGTAAAGATAGAAATAAAAATATTTAATATAAGCATAGATTGCGGATCGTATTTTTATTTTATTTTCTGAATTTTGAGCTTTATTAGTTTTTAAATGCACTCTGAAAGATAAGTTACAAAAGTTTGTTCTTTTTCTCTTTATCTACGCCTGCTCGGTTTTTACTTTGATGTATCCCTAATTGCATTCATATTGTATTTACTTGTATAATTTAATATTACTATTTTATATTAATTCTATTTCAATTTTACTTTTTTAATCAATACTTCAGTAATCCAATGAAATTTATTTATTTATTGATAGATCTCAGAATAGCTTTACTTATAAATCAATAAGGTATTAATAATGTGTAATTTTTTTTTATTATAATTTTGTTTTATCTTGATTATTAACGCTTTCAGCTGAAGCAATTCTTGTCTTTATGACAGAACAATAGGCGGATATTATTTCTTAGCTTTCATAGCCTTTGAGTGATTTATTTTTTTAGTGAAAACCTGTAGCGAATTTTTTACTCAACAGCAAAATATTTTATTTGTCGTTCATTTATTTTCTATTATTAAAATTCTTTCCCTTACTCTCTCCCTATTCAAGGAGAGTTTTTTCTTCTTTTTTTTTCCATATCCCTGAAGATGGCTAACAATATTAGCTTAAACGTCGGCTGATTATAATTTTTTTTAAATAGTATTTTTTTGGATTAACTTTGAATAAACCGCGATCCCTAACAAATTCTCTACTGATCTGTTGCTATTATTCTTTACTGATGCTTAGAACGAACCCATTTGAGTGGTACACACTATCGATCAATATTAGTTAGTCAATTATTGGAGGGAGGGGGTTATCATTTATCAGGATTGCCTTAAAAATTTAAATTGTCACTATCTCTATCTCTCTTTCTCTCTCTCTCTCTCTCTCTCTCTCTCTCTCTCTCTCTCTCTCCCTCTCTCTCTCTCTCCCCCTCTCTCTCTCTTTCTCTCTCTCTCCCTTCCTCACCCCTCCCATTCGCCTTTAACTCCTCGTTAATCGATTACATTCTCTTTGTAAGGCAGGTCCTTAAATTTAGCTTCCTAATGATCTTATCGCCATTTCCTTTATAATCGGTTTCGTTAGCGAAGTTACTGCTACCACCCCTTCTTAAATTCCTCTCTGTCGGGACAGGGCCGCCTGAAAATGAGCGAAATCAGTGGCACTAGTTCTAGTCATGCTTGTACCTTAACTTGCTAATAGTGATATCGACTCTCACACTTCACTTACTGACTTCTTCTTTGCTAGGACCCGCTGTTCCATTAATCTAAACTTAAATACAATGTTTTTTTATCCCTTCGCCATTCAATAAATGCTAAAGAGCCGAGGTTAAAAATCCTCAAATCAATTGAAATCTTATTTATTTTTTACAGGATTTTCTGATTCAAACATTGAAGTCTGATTTTATTCTAGCCGCCAATCCCTGAGTTTTTTTTGTTTTTTTTTTTAGATTCGGGAACAGAACCTAGTCACTGGGAGCTAGATCTGGGCTGTAAGGAGAATTGTTGATTTTAAGCCCAATGTCTAAATTGTGGCTATAACTTTACGAAAGGGGATAAATTAACAGTATTATCAGTTACGATTATAAAAATTTGTCCGAATATAACTACTTATTTGATAAACATAATAAGGTATAGGTATTTATCTTAATCCCTCTTTTAGGTTGGCCTAAAACTTTTTTACTTAACCTCGTAAATGTGTAATTAAATACTTAAATGTTTTAAAACCTAATAAGTTACAATTTTTTCTACTTTTTCTGTATTGAGCATTTTCGTGCTTAATTAGTTATTTAATTTTAATTGATAATAATAAATAATTGATTTTCCGTGGTTATGGTTATATTTATTCAGGAAGTATGTTCTTAAATCATTTGAGTTTATAGGTTAAGCATTTGTGAAAAGGGGTGAGTAAAATGTCATTCCCTGGGCTATCTAACCCTCCTGTAGAGAAAGGGAATAGGGGTGGAGTACTGCCTTTGGAGTGGGGCGTAAACGATCCGAAGTGAAGGGTGGCACTGTGGGGGTCTTAGCTACAGGCTCTCCGGATTCACCTAAGCCGGAATTATTGCTCCCTCTGCCGCTCTCCTCCTGAGCAAACTCTGCTTGGAGGTCGCCTTTGGTCTGAGGCGGGGATTACATACAGGAGGGGGTGAGACATGAAGGAGTGAGTTGTAATTGCGAACGTCTGAGAGAGAGTGGGGAGATATTGAACAGTGAGATGGAACTGAAAAAGTAAGTTGGAAAAGAGAGGGCCTTCTGTCCTTTATTTTCGTTAAGTATCATTTATTTATTATATACTATACACGAAAGTGAGCCAAATTATATAAAGAATGATGAAAAATGTTATATACCTATGAATAAGAAAGATAAAGAGAAACGATGAAGGAATGAATACCTTGAGAAGAGAATTATTTAGTTTTTTTTAACCATCATCCTATCATATTTTGTTGTTTGGTTTCATTGGACAGAAGCGCTATTTTTTATTTGTTTATTTATTTTTTCCTATATCCTGATTATATATATATATATATTTTTTTTTTCTTTTTTTCCCCTAGGAGAAGAGTTNTTTTTTTTTCCATTTTCGAATCATTGATACCCTGCTATAAGTATAAGTATTGTAAAGAAATGATTTGTTTGCTGGCAAATTTGTTGACTTTCAAGCTTTCTTAAGATATAATTATTAAGAATTCGTCTTGGTAGTTGAAGAATTAAAAACTACTTCGTAACCAACATTTTTATTACAAATTAGTTATTAATTATTCAACTACTAAGACAGATTCCCTGATAATCCTCTCTTCACAGATGATTTGTGTTCTTAGGATTTCCAGTTGATTCCAAAGTTTTTAAAAGGCTAGAGTCATAAATGACTTCCTATTATCTGGCAAGCTCTAGTGGTGGGGTCTCGTGCGTGTAAAGGTTTTTATTGAAAAAAGTTCTCAGAGCGAACTGTGAAAAACTAAGTTGGTTACATGTACATATATCTTTTGTTAACTAATTTATAGTAAACATATTAAAGGGTATTTATAGGGCGTAATAACCTAGAAGTTGATTGCCCTTCAATGATCTACTACTACTACTACTACTTTAATATAATGCATTAAAGGGTATTTATAGGGCGTAATAACCTAGAAGTTGATTGCCCTTCAATGATCTACTACTACTACTATTACTATCTTAAATATTTTCTTAGGAGGTAAGAAAAAATAAGGGCATAATATTAAATAAGCCAAATTAAACTTTTTGCTCCTAACTTATTCTGAATTTTTATTTTTGTTACAGGTAAGAAAACAAACCTTTCTTAAGAACCCTTCCTTCATTAATAAAAAGGTAATTAAATGACACTTATGAAATGCATAACGTATTCTAAGAGCTAGTTATTAAATCTCGCATCCCTTTGTTGTAGTACGCTGGCTAAGGGATGATCTTAATTACTTTTCACTGAAGTGCACGACGTCTGATAGCGAAGCTTTATAATTTTTTCTCGTTTGTAGAGAACATATTTTATAGTTTTTTTGAGGTTTTTTAATTATTTGTATTATTTTCATTGTGCTTATTTTAATAGTTATTATTTTACGTATAAAATAATGACAATTAAAATATATGATATTTACACATATTTTTCTTTAATTTCTGAGCGTTTCCACAATCAATGATCCCATCTTCGGAGCTTAGTCACGTTATAATGAGTGTTCTTGCCTTGGCAGTTCTAGGTGCACACGACTGTCATCAAGTTCGCTACCGGCGCGAATAAAGGAATCAGAAGTTCTGTTTCCACTCGATGTACCCTCTAGGGGCACGAGGGATCTGGATCGATGTAGCCTGTAGTAAGCCCGCCGGCCTAGCCTCTTCTAATCGCAGTGTCTGCTCCGAGGCTAGGTAATAAATCGCTCTCCATCTTGCCGTGTGGGCAGGCCTGATTACTACCAAGCTCCTCGGCCACATGAGGACCAGCTTCCTACCCCGGCCCGCATGTACTCCATTCCTGCTCCATTTAGTAGATCTATTTAACTAAGCATTTCTTACTATGAATGCATTTGAGAGTTCTCCTTTCGTTAGTGGTTATGTCGGCTAAGCAAAGGAATGAATTCCTAATTCAAAACAATCATTTCCTTAATTAGCCTTGTGAAAGCCTTTCTATTTTGCTAAATCCATTTGCTAAATATTAAAGTTGGTTTTAGATTTTGTTAGATAGATGTCTTACAGTGTGTGAGCGAGTACTATAAATCGTCAAGTAGGGGCCGTTAGTGAATTCAAGTCGATTAAAGAGCTATTACTGCCGGATCACATGTAGGTTTTAGATAACCAACTGCTCCCTGTTGTGTTGGCCTTAAATCCGAACTGTCAGAGTATTGGCGGAGGCTCTGACTCCTCTTGTTTCTGCACTATTTCGCCCTTTTTTCGAGAGGGTGTCCTCTCTAGGCAACTCTATCTTCCTTCCTGGAGTCCGATACTGACTTACACAGGGAAATTGTCCATTCGTTTGCTAAAAGTTTTATATCGTATAGTATTATTTCTATTTGTTCTTCCAAATAATAAAATCAATAAATATTGTTCTTACTTGTTTTACTTTTTCTTTTGTCAATATTTTCTAATAAATTTGAAATAGAAATAACTGTATCGCCACTGCCATCTTATTTCACAGGTTATTATTTTGATATTCACTTTAATGCTTACACGCGGTGTCTTAATTGCTTGCAGGGAAGATTATTTTATTTATTTTTAATGTTTCTTTTCAATTTCTTTTAATTAAGAAAAATAATATTGACCCCGGCTTTGAAAAAATAGCCAGAAACCATGTACCATTTTTGCACCGTATCAGATTATAACTTTATAAATTAATAAATCATTTTTGTCATCATCAATTAATTCAAATCAATTTTCAATTAAGGTGATGTTTTTACTCAGATGTTAACTAAAATATATATATACACACCTACACATATTATTTTAGTTCCTATTTTTATTTCAAAATTTACTCTAATTAATGAATTCAATCTAAGAATTTTATTTATTGGTTTTATAAATAGGCTAATTACTGGTAATATTCTATTGAACTTCTGGACTTAAAAAACTACTAAGCATTAAATAAATTTTAAGCTCTTAAATTATTTCCAACAAGTAGATATCTCTTTACAATATAATTTTAACATAATCAAGTTAGTATAATTTTAGTAAATTGTGTTTACTTACTCTTATCTCCTAGTTAAATCCCTCCAGAGTTAGGGTACGTTTTTGCAATGACTAATAGACAGCATTATATTTGTATTTCGACTATAAGCTGTACTTGTGCTCAAGGCTGTTAGGCCCAATCTATTCTTCAGGTGTCATACGTATGCTACGTGTTATGCGGTCCTCTGTTTTCGAGATATATCATCTCACTAATTGTTTTTTTTTTCATTTAAGACTTTTTAACTATTTGGAGTACCTCTTGAAATCTTTCGATTTGTATTATCATTTTTATTCATATTAGTAGCGATAGTTGTTAATTTTGCATCGTGGACTACCCTTGAGGTTGCACATATCTGAACTGGTGGAAGTTTTCTGGTAGATATTTTATGTACTTATTTCCGATATATTGCACTGATATCACTTGACTAAGTGTAAGTATGTTTCTCCGTATGCCCCTTGTCCGTCTTGTATCTTTGGTGTAGCTCTCCTCTATCAGTGGACACGTGGAGGGGGCGGACCGGCACTTGCGCGCGCGGCCACTTCGATCCCCTCTCTGCTTTTCGCGCAAACACCTCCTCCTGGCTCTTCACCTCCCCCCACCGCGCCCCTATTAGTGCTTCTCCAAATGTACACATTCTATTTTTTTTTTACTCTGTCTTTGCAGGAGAGTACAATAGAGAAGTAACATTTTCCACATTTTAATAAATTTGATTTTATTGGCCTTTTAAACACTCTAAAATACAAGATTTCCTACGATTACTTGTTAAGAATCATAATGTAACTCGATTATAATGTTTTTTCAATGGACAATTTCCCTTTTGGTATTTACACTCGAGAGTATATTGAAAACTTAATGCTTGGGTACCTGATTTTCCGAAAAAAGTTCTTTCGGGCTTTAATCCTTGCGCTGTGCGTTCAAATCCCGCCTTCATCGAATAAAATGAGATTTTCCAGAGACATGGATGTTTAGAAAAGGATGGCAAGCTGTAAATTGCTCCTTTCTCCATGACCTGAAGTGGTTGAAAGTGAGATCAATCAAATAGTAATTATAATAGAAACAAAAAAGCATTATGCTAAATTCAGACCTTTACTTGACAATTGAGCTACTTCTAGGCCTAAAACTTATCAAAGTATTTGTGTAACCGCCCGGTGCCTTTAAATTTAAGGCCAAGTTTCTATTTGTAGAAAATTACACGGAAGGCGGCGGAAACCTTTAGAAAATTTGTAGAAATGTGATTGATTAAATCCGGTACGTTTTTCAAATAGTTTGAATTTTTTTTTTCCCAATAAATTTAATAAAACTTACTCTTTTAGCATTGAAATTTAATAAGAAAAAGAGTGCGCTTCATGAAAAACCAAATGAAATACTTGTAAATATCTTCGTTATTATTGGTGTTAAGAAGAATTGATTAAAGGTATTAGATAACAAATTAATTTTTTTTTTAATATGTTTGTCCTGCAATGTTTCTTCATGTGATGTTCAATAAAGTAGGTAAGTTAAAAGAATGGAGTTGGAGGTTCGTGTGTTCCGCTAATCATTCGTCTTCCAGCCACATTCAATTTCCTTCCCTCCATTTTTCTTTTCGGTACCTTAAATTAAGCCACTCTTTATATGTGGCTATCTCTTATAATCATAGGAAATCTGTTTAGTTTAGGCTGCTTCTTCAAAATGCAGATTATGTAATCAAGTATGTTGTGATATCCAAAATGGCTGTTGGGAATTTCCAAATTGTTGCAGTTTCTAACATGTTTTTCCTAACAATGATTTATTTATGATGCATAAATATTTATGATTTAAAAAGTTATATTTTATAAAATTTTGTTTTCTTTCGGTGGGAATAATAATGTTTCTGTTTCATTATTTATGTTTCGTTTAAGAAACTTATTTTAAGTACTCCAGGTGTCTACATTAGTTTCTTCCATAAGCGTACTGCTTCCTTCTTTCCTTTGTTCTTAGTTTAATTTCTTTGGAAATAATAAGGATACAAGAAATGTACAGGGAGCCAGAAAAAAAAAATCTTACTGCCTCAGCTGGGAATCGAACCCGGGTCTCCTGCTTTCCGGACAAGTATGCTGACCCATACACCTCCGAGGCAGGTTAGCTAATCTCTCCAACTCCCCGCACTTTACTCTGAGTCAAAAACCCCCAAGTAAGATTAATAAGTCGTCTTATACTTGAAGCGCTTAACATTGTCAGCTATGGTATTTATTAGACTCTCGTTCTATCTGACATTTCTTTTTCAAATAATGAAATTAATTGTGGTATGGGATTGTGGTAATCCCAAGCTAAATTTTTTTCTTCGATTCTCGGCTGAGGTAATAAGATTTTTTTTTCTGTATCCCTGTGCATTTCCTGTAAAAAATTTAGCGTGGGATTACTTACTACAATTAATTTTATTATTTAAAAAATAATAAGAATAGTTTTTCTGAAGTTTTTAATCACGTATTCTATTAAAGTTTGCAATAATCTATTAATTTTCAGCCTTCAGTTATTGAGGATTTGATTTGGCACAAATACCAGAATATTTGACTCTGAAGGTGAGATATCTTGATTTGATGAACTCGTAGGTATTTGGCCATTTAATTTACCCAGGTGGTGTGGTCCATTCTGATTGTGCTGGCAATTAACTGGTCACTATGTGCAAAGCCGATTGGGATTAGCGTGTGCGTATTGACGTTGGTGGGGGTGGGGGTGTGTTGTGCTATGCTTTGGGTGGGGGTGTGGTGGTGGGGGGGTTCAAACAGAGAAATCCGTTCGATTGTGTGTAACTGTGATTAATGCTCTTTCTTTGTGTGCCCACCACCACGGTGCACTTACCAACAACTCGATGGGGTTAACCTATGGCCTTCAGCCCGATCTCTGTAACGGAACTTTTGTATTTAACTCTATAACTAATAAGTATTGGTATGTCTAATTCATTATATATTGGGTTGTAGTTGTTAGTCAAAGAATCGTAGTAGATTCTATATAGATAGATTCATTAGTTAGCTGGGTGCAGTTGCCAAAGCAGTAATAAGTTTAATTTTGTCCTTTCACGTGGTCTTAGTCAGCCATAATTAGCTGTAGACAGTATTAATTGTAGATACAATACATTTAGATAATTTCTAATAAAATATAACAAGCATAATAAGACTTTTCTTATTTATTTTCTAAATAATCATAACAAATGTTATGATTATTTAGAAAATGTTAAACTCGTGTGAATGTATGTGCATTACAGATTAAACATCTATATCTTCCATTACTTATGGATGTGCATAGAAAATATATTTGGCCCCACTTTTATGAAAAAATCGTAATTTATGTATTTCCCTATTAACTTTTGCCCTATGTATGTATGTGTGTGTGTGTACGTGTAATCATAATCAAATTCTATATCTGTTGAGTCAAAAATAATTATTTAAAAAAAAAAAAATAGTGCCATCAGGCCATAAAGTGGAAATACGGCTAATACTCTTAAAATACTCATTCTGTATAAAGGATTTTGATGTATCCTCTTTCAATGAGAATGGTTCCCAATTAGGACTGGGTGTTCTCTAGGAGCACTCCAGGAATCCTCTTGATCATTACAAACTAAAACATAAAGAAAGAAAAACTACCAACTGTGCACTGTGAACTTTGAACTTGTGGCTCAGGAGTCCCAGTACCTGAAACACCAGTCCAGAGTATATAGTCAAAAAAATTAGTATTTTGAGCAACATAAATATTTTTGTTAATAATGAAAAAATATATAAGTAAAAAACGAATAAATGATGGAATATATTTGGTGTAAAGTGTTGCTCTTTAATGTTTGAATTTTGTGGAATAGCTCCAAAAAAGTGATTAAGGGCGAAGACGTTAAAAACTATTGATAAATATAAATAAATAATTACTTATAAAATAGATTAAATTTTTTTATTTTGTATACTTAATTAAGTATACTCAGGCCAGGCGTAGACATGATAAATCTTCTTTTTATTATTATTATTAAAAATTTTCATTTTATTCTATTTTTANTTTTTTTTTTTTTTTTTTTTTTTTTTTTTTTTTTTTTTTTTTTTTTTTTTTTTTTTTTTTTTTTTTTTTTTTGGCTAACCAGTAACCAAAAGTGGCTTATCTTCAGAAGATTTTTTAGGGATTAAAAATTTTACTCTTTTGCTTTTTCGTTTCGATTGTTATTGAGCGGAATGGGCGAGAACAAGAATGATTTTCCTGCGGCATGATATTCAATTTAGTGCAATGTAACTCAACGCAGAAATGATAACAAAGACGTAGAATGTTCTCATAAATTTGTATCAACTGTAATACCGAGGATATCACTACTTTACGCAGCTCCTGTGTGAAGTACTCTTAAAAGTATTTCGGAAATTTATTTAGTTCGAATTTGGAGCAGATTTCTTTCGATAACCAAGTGTGGACTACCCTGCTAAGGGTTGTCTATCTTTATCCAGTGCAGGCTGCCAGCGGAAGCGATCGGCTCGGTCTCCGAGCTATAATCCATAGCAATCAAAATATTTTATCAAGATTTACTTTGAGAAGACTATTTTATTTGATTGTGATTTATTAAATTAAACGTGATAGCAGATATCCCATAAATAACTGAGGTTATTCATGTTGGCTATATAGCACGACTTTTGTAAGGTTTCTTAGAATCTTCTTCCATCCTACGTTGTAGAAGATAAAATTGTGGACCGTTAAGGTTATATACATATATAGTCCGCAATCTTTAAAGTAATTAGACCAAAAAAAGCCTCTTTTTGTGAACTGTTGGAAGAGTTCGTTAATTGCTAAAATCGATTGAGGGTTTGAATGAGGGAATAAATTAAATTGAGGGGGAATGAACGAAAAGATAGGTAGGGGGGATTAGAGGGAGAACGAAATTTATAATCGTAATATCTTGTTATTTGAAGTGCGATAATGTTTACGAGTATATAGCATAGTAGGTGCAATATTTTCTATCGTTTATGTTCTATAATACTGAAAAACGCTTATTAAGGAAGAAATTTACAAAAGTAATTAGGATAGGTGAGCTATTCCTCCACTTCATTGTCTTGTTTCTGCTACGCTCTCGTTGTTCTTTAGGGCTTGAAAATAAGGGTTTTTTTTTCATTTACATTCACTTATAATTATATTTTATGATACATGAAATATCTACTTAGATTACTTAGCTTATGAGCTCCCCTGGAGTCCGCCATCGTAGGCGGGATGGATATTTTTTTAATCTAATATATGTAAACCTCAAATGATCGCAAACTTATAGAATTTAGCAATTTTATATTCTTTGTAGAATTTTTATAAGTAATGAATATAAGTTACCATTTATGAAATTACTATAACATTAATTAAGTAATACTTTTCTCTTTTTTTTTTTTTTTTTTCATTAAAGTACTTGAAGAGAACATGTAATAACTAGATTTAAAAATGTCTTTATTCTTATTAGTTGACGTATTTCACAATTTCTCACTTTCTTATGTATCGATCTAAAATTAAAAGTGTATTTTCTCTTAATATATATTAGAATTAATGGTCCCGATGGTGGCTTGAGACCCTGCATTACGAAGAAAGCCCTTATAAATGATGATCGAAGCCGTGGATGACAGATTTCTCGTCATAATTATTCTCTCGCCATGGATGGTCTCTCTCTCTCTCTCTCTCTCCCTTTTAGCAATTTTTCAAATCTCTGATGCTGTGCTAATATTTTTACCCTCCCCAAAAGTATCGGAACAAAGAGTATTTTTAGAAAAGTAGAATGAATGACCTGTTCCTAGACACAATATTTCACGGCTCCCCTTTCACCAGCCTATGCAAAATTTTATGAAGTGCCCCATATTTAAAAAAAAAAAAGGTAATTTGAAAGACTTAAGTTAGATAATTAGCTGACTTCTTTATTGAGCATAATTGACCGAATGTGATTGGGGATTAACTATAACTTCACTAATTTAAACTCTTTAATTAATGGTTGTAATTTAATATTTTTAAAATGAACTTTGGTATACAACAGTATGAAAAAATTGTCTGTTGTTGTATTAAAGATCTTAGTATCTTGTCACATTCAAAAGGTTCTTTATTAATAAAATATTTCTTTGTTGTAATAAAAATCATTATCCATAACTGAGTATTCCTTTTTAGTTTTTATATTAGAAGTTACTTGTGATGAAATGGAGCTATAAGTGTAGAGGATTCTTATAATAAAAAAAATTGTTTTCAAAGCAAAAATAGTTCTATAATTTTTATATTAAAATTTATTTTAAAGATTGTCTATTTATTTATTATATTTTCTCTCTAACTACTTTTTTTCTGGTCTATCTTTTTTTTTAACAGTCATGAATTTCACTTTGATTCGAAGAAAAATGAGATTGTTTATTATTTAATTAATTTTTTTATGAACCTTGTCATAACCCAAACACATTCTCTTATAATCTTCACGGTCAAAATCTCTCCATTTTAACAAGAAATGCAAAGGGAGCCAGAAAAAAAATCTTACTAGCTCAGCAGGGAATCGAACCCTAAAGATTAGATAAGTTCTCCAACTCCCCGCACTGCAGGGTTGTCCAACCAGCCTCGGTGGTGTAGGGGTCAGCATACCTGCCGGGATAGTAGGAGACCCGGGTTCGATTTCCGGCTGAGGTCGTAAGGGTTTTTTTCTTGCACCCATTGCATTTTTTATAGAAAATTTAACGTGGGATTACATACCACAATTAATTTTATTATTCTCCTTTAAACTTCTAAAACATTTGGTTAAGGACGGATAATTTCTTTTTTTTTACTTTCTATTTTCTTAAATGCTGTGATGGAAGTAATACAGGGAAAGAAAATCTTGAGATGTATTAGGGGCGGTAGGGGGTGGAGGGAGGCGCTCTTGGGCGGGTGGGGGCGGTAGGGGGGATACAGGGCCGGCAGTCCGCCGCGGCGACCCGCCATGGGCCCATGTTCTCGGAGCTCTGCCGGGAGACGTTACGGCGGGCGGTGGCTCACGGCTACCTCGGCTACATCATCTCCCTCAGGGATCAGCTACAGGAAGAGGCCGACGAGGAAGAGGAGTCTTCAGAAGAAGGGGAGTTCTCTGAGGGTAAGCACTAGACACCCTAACAAGGTTTCGTACGGTTGGTTTGACATTGCAAGCTTCGTAAAATCTCATAATTCTCCTTTCTCATTATTTAATAACAGTTATTTTCGAGTTCATAAGCCCATAATGCCGATGCATTTCAGGTATGTTTATCAGTTGCAAAACATATTTCATTTACCCTTGGAAAAATAGTAGAAAACTTCCATTGTTCCAACGAATTTCATTGTTTTTGCCGTACGTGTTTTGTTTGGAATAGGAGTATCACATGGTAATAGGATTTGGAATAAAGTACCACCTTTATGATACTTCTATTCCAAACAAGACACTCACGCAAAAACAATCAAATTCAGGTATCCACAGGAAAACAATTTATTTTTTACGATTGTACGTTAAAATCTTCCCTTGTAGTTCAATGCACATATTTTGCTTGTTCCCTATAGTGTAGGCATCTTCAAAGTTGTATCCATGTAAATTGAATAATATATCTTTAGTTCACTACTTGACAGTTAATAAAAATATATTTCTACAATGAAGCTAAGCTTTTAATACTCTTACTTATATATAAGATATATTTCTAACTTACTTACCCTCCCCAGGGGGTAAGTAAGTTAGAAATATATCTTATATATAAGTAAGAGTAAAAATTTGCAATTTTTAGTTATTTTTCCGTATCCTTGCTTGATAACCTGCATTATAAATCATGTCTTCTTTGTAAAAATAAATAATCATCGGTCGTTTTCTATCTGAGCTGAGGATTATATATACTTTTCATACATTTAAACTTCGCCATTTTCTGAAATATTGACTAATAATTTTATTAGCAGAGATAACGAACTTCGCGCTTTATTTCCCCGCTAAGCTTCAGCTTAATGTATTTTATGGATGGGCACTTGATTGTTTATAGCCCCAGAGCTTAGATTATGTGAGAAAGCGCTATGAACAGCTCTCCAGATTAAAATTATTACATTTCTGCTATTATATAAAGGTATGTTTTATTTCATTGGCTATATGATGTTCGTTCGTCCGTCCGTTACTTATAATTTCGATCATTTTTTTACTTTTAAATGCGTTTCACTTGCGGTAATTAGAATCTTCTGATGAATTTTTTTCATATTGCACTTGTAATAATTTAAATCTCCATATTTCCTTTTAAATTAATCGTTTTTTTCAGTAAGTAAATGAATTTTAATTAACAGCAAATGTTAAATAAATATTTAGGCTTATAATTTAACTGATTTTCATTTAGATTTGTATGGTTTTCAGGAATGAAATTTAGGTTACTTAATTGATTGGATAAAAATAAACCTCTAAATGAATACCGTTACTGAGTATCATTTTTCTATTTTTCACGAACAGGAGGATATCCTTATAAAATGCATATCCTTTTGAAAGACAGGTTATAAGATAGATTTTATCTAATAGTCATTATACGTATACACAACATCTCAGTCGCTTTCTTCCTACAGTCTCACGTAGTCCCTAATCCCAATAATAGAGGCAACATATTTTTATTCTTTACATCCATTTTTACTTAATATATTTATTTTTTACCTACTTAATAGAAATTATATATTCTCATAAGATACTTTTTGTATTTACGTCTAAAAAACAAATAAATTGGCATTTAGTATTATTAGGTTTGTTTTAGGACTAGTCAGAAATTTATTAGGAAGGCTTGTTCATCATCACAACGGATTATAATTGTTGGAATACTTTAAGTAACTTAATTAATCATACCTAAAATAGATTAATTGCAGTAAATTTTAGTAGATATGTTTTGATTCAATTTTAAATATTCGATCATTAAACATTTTTTCATTATCATGGTTATTTGTTTCTGTAAATTTTAGAGGAATCTAGTTACTAAGATATATAATCTATTTATGTCGCATGGAGAAGTGTTTTTATCATATCACTAAAGCATATCATATTGTCTACAGAAACTTATTACTTCTACATTATCCATATATTAATTTCTTATAGTACTGCTCTTATTTTCGTTAAGTTTAGCGCATTTCAAATTCCAGCATTGTGTGTTTTCATTTTTGGTGAAATTTCCAAGGGTTTGCATGTTGCCAAGTAAATAAATACACCGTGATATGCATGCCTTGATAATTAGTTCAGGCCTGGGATTGTAATAGCTTTCTAATTATTCCCTCTATTTAATGCAGTCAGTCATGTTTATTTATCAGTCCTTTTCAAAGTAAATTGTCCTAATTAGCATTTATATTCAATTGAATGGTCATTTAAGAGTTCCCTCCGAAATTTCCTTCTTTACCGTGCCTCCGGTTTGCTCCTATTGGTCGCTTCTAGCTCTTCCTGTAGAATATTTTCATTCTACAATTTTCATATTCTCTGTGAATTTCCATTTTCTGACATTTTATCAATGACTACGTTTGTTAATGCTTTTTTCCTTAATTTTCTCTTATAATTTGGTTAAATTGGTTTTCATTATGTTTTTTTATCAAACAAGGTCAAACTTTGTGTCACATTTGTTTTGTTTTTTAATTAAATAATTTAAGGGACATTTAAAAGGCAACACAATAAGCACTGTGTTCCTTTCACGTGTATTCATACAATTGTATCATTATGTGTAATTCATATAATTGTTCTTGCAGCCTTTTTTTCCAATCACCTAATCCGTTAATTAAATGCCTAAGCTACTAGAATTATTACTAAATGGAAAGTTTTCGACCGTAGAGATTATTAGCAGAAAATTTTTGTTCGGGTTCGGTCAAGGTTGATCAAAAGAATACAATTATACAATTTTTTAATTGTGTATTTTTTATCTGCCGACGTTTCAGCTCAGTCAAGAATATTTGATCCAGGTGGCATAACATTCCCTCTCGTCTTCATGATACCTCTGAAGGTGATTTACTATGTAAGCCGAAACGTCAGCAGATAATAAAAAATCCTAATTTTTTTTTAAATTGTATTTTTTTGGATCTATCTTAACCGATCCCCAACAAAAATTTTATACTGAAATTATTACTTTTAATTATATTTATAAAGCTTAACTTTAAAAGTATTTTTTTTAATTATTTAAATATTCAATTTTATAACTTATGTAAGTAGGTTTAAAAAAATAAAGCGTAATAAAAATAATTATAAAGGAGTTTTAATTCAAATCTATCGTAAATAAATTCAGGTCATTTTACGATTTCATTTAGAATTGATAAGCTAATGTTCGTTTTTTTAATATATTTTACTTTCAAAAAGTTTTTTGTTATAGATTTCACTGTTTCTTTCGAAATCCCTTTATATTGTTTCGTTCTATTTACCGTTTTATATATATTTATGTTTCTGTACAAGAAATTTATGAGGTCATGAGCTCGTACTTCTCAAACTATGTCTCTTTCCGCCTTAAGTTTCACTCTTGCCTGTAATATGTCTATATTTAACGCTCATAGTAATTTTCTCTCTTGGTAGTAATCTTGGTAATCACATTGGTA
Organism: Oncopeltus fasciatus; assembly: GCA_000696205.2. Taxonomy (NCBI): domain Eukaryota; kingdom Metazoa; phylum Arthropoda; class Insecta; order Hemiptera; family Lygaeidae; genus Oncopeltus; species Oncopeltus fasciatus. The sequence continues at coordinate 112,271 of KZ807178.1, read as the reverse complement.
TTATGATTTTGGATAATTCAAAATGTATATGTATAATACAAATGTCTAGTGTCCGCGATATTTAAAGTAATGAAACTAAATTTGTTTCAAAGCTTATTTTATCAAAACCGTTTTATCAAAAAGTTCGTTCATGGCTGCAATCAGTCGTAATGGAAGATGGGGGGGGGGGGAGAAGAGAGATCACAAAGGTACAATATTTGAAATCTTAATATCTTCGTTACTATTAGCGTTACGAACAAGTATAAATTCAGAATTAAAGAGGTTTAAAATGTGGTTCTTATTCTTAACGTTTATGTTCCATAAATATTAGGTGAGAAAAAAGCATTTAAAAAAAAATATTTAGAATTTAGTTATGAGAGTTTAGCGTTGTTTCTTATTTTTTAAGTATAAAACCAAAATTAGATATTCTGAGATGATTTAAGTTGGGGTTCGATGAAGGTAGATCCAAAAAACACCAATTTAAAAAATGTATTTTTGAATAAAGGATTATCTGCCAACGTTTCGGCTTACACTGTAAGACACCTTCAGGGCTATCATGAAGATGAGAGAGGACGTCCTGTCCCTATGTTCACATTTCCATGACTGATGGAAATGTGAACTTAGGGACAGGACGTCCTCTCTCATCTTCATGATAGCCCTGAGGATGGTTTACAATGTAACGTTGGCAGATAATCCTTTTAAAAAAATACATTTTTTAAATTAGTGTTTTTTGGATCTACCTTGACCGAACCCGAACTAAAATCATCTCAGAATAATATCTACGGTCAAAAAAACTCTCCTTTTGAGCATAACGAATTAATTTTTGTTTCAAATCAGATTTGGGGAGGAGGTTTCAAAGGCAAACCAAGATTCATGTTAATGGTTTCTTCGTTTATTTTTTTTAAATTACTAAATATTTTAAAAAT
>KZ807178.1:75395-111349 GCA_000696205.2 Oncopeltus fasciatus | reverse complement strand
AATTAAATAGTTTTTTTAAATATTTTTATTCTATAACTTTTTACTAAAGACGCTTATCAAGGGAGATATTTACGAATATAACTAAGATGGGTGAGTAATTCCCCATTAAGTCATTAACTCTTGTTTATATTCAGTAAAGCATGAAATATCTGCTCAGTTACTCACTCAGCTCATGCCTGACGGACTGTATGCTACGCTTCTTATCCGTCATTTCGCGTCTGTCTCATTATGTTTCTTCTCATGTGAAGTATTTTAATTATAATATACGTATTACTAATAACCAGCACATTACAAGTTGCACAAAATGTATAGAATGTATCACTAATTAACAAAATAAATAAATAAAATTGTGATCTTACTCGATATTTAGAATTTTACCTGTTAGCTTTAACAGTAGATGTTTCTTTGTTGGGATTCGGTCTAGGTAGATCTGAAAAATACAATTAATTTTTTTTTTAATTATCTGTTGAGGTAATTATTCGGTTTACATCATGCATTACATTCGCCTGTTATGAATATGGGATATTGGTGACACGACTTCCCTTCTCGCCTTCATGATAGCACTGAAGATGGCTTCACAACGTAAGCAGTAACGTCGGCAGATATATTAAAAAAAATACACTTTTTTTTTAAATTCTATTTTTGAATCTACTTTGACTGAACCCCCAACGGAAAAAAAAAACATCTACCGATAATCTCTACGGTCAAAAACTCTCCATTTGTTACCTTTAACGTCCCATTGAAGGGAGGAAATCAGGGTTCTTCCAAAGTTTCAGGTGCGATTAGGGAAAGTTTGTAGCCCTACTTATACTAATCTCCTCTTCTCTGAGGATTACTTAAGCCTAAAGCCGACTCGGCCTCGAATCGACTCTCGATGAACACCCTCTTGAAGAGCGCTGGACGGGGGGGAATACCGTGGCTATCTGCAATTCCGGGCAATCTCTCGATGACAATTTACGACTTAACGCGCAGCCCTCCTTCCTCCACCCACTCCTCTCTTTTCGCAAACAATGCTTTGAGTTGCCTCTACCGTAAGGACGGCACATATCCTTGTCTTGCTCTAAATCAATATCTTCTCGCAATTTCATCATAATCCGTTTTGTTCATTGGCATAAGCTCTGTATGGTTCTCTCGGGCATTACACCTATGACATTACTGTGAAATTTCTGTCAGAAAGTTCTTTATAGTCTTCGGTGGTTTTTGCTTTTTCTGTACAATTTGACTGTGATGGAAATGGGAGTCGACGACTACTAAAAACTTGAGTATCTCTGCTAATTACATAAACAACACTATTGTGGTCTCAGTTATATGAAAAATACAATGGCAAAATTGCATATATTCATGTAGACATTACAAAAGATTTATATTTATTAAATATACTTATATATATTGGTGAATACCCCTGTTTGATTTTTTAAAGAGTAGGTATAGGGTTGGATTGGTCACTGATAAAAGACCGTGGAGAATGGGGTAAACAAACAAATAATATCCTTTTTAAAATATATTTTTAGTTATTTTCATTATTGTTTTAGTTATGCGGTTGAAAATTAAACCTTTTTATTACATCCCATTGTACAGACTAATTTATTTAGTAAAAGTGTCCAAACTGCATTACGTCGTTAGAGTATTTGACTGATTTGCTTTATTTATGGCTAGTCATGATTTAGTTATATTAGAGCAGGAGACGCTCTTCCCTCGTTTTTCCCATAGCCCTGAATAAGGCCTCAAATTATGCCAAAACTTATTGGCAATAATAACTTTTAGTAAATATCATATTAATTGTGTATTTAATCCGACATTAATTTTATGCAAGGGAATGGAATAAAAAGTCTTACTACCTCAGCTGGGACTCGAACCCGGATCTTCTGGTTTCCTTTACACTACCCAGGCTAGTCAGATAATTCATTCTGAGCAGGAAATCTGGGTTCGAGTCCCGGCTGAGGTAGTAAGATATTCTATTCCCTTGTATTTATTGTATAAGAAATTTTTGTTTTACTAATTAGTTTGCATTATTTCAAATTCCAAGGCCGAATCACTCCTCGTAAATGAATTACACTTATTATTTTTACCCCAAAATGTTGTGAATGATAATATGGTTTTAATTCCATTTATTATAGTTATATGAAAGTTCGTTCTACTGGGGCTGTTTAAGTATATTCCTTACCTTCGCATTTATTAAATTTTTATATGCGTTATTTATATTTTAGTTTCTGTTAAGTCCCTCTCTATTTATTTAGATTCTATGAATCCTTAATTTTTATTTACTAACAGAACGCAATTCTTAATATATTTTCTCGATTTATATTGCTTCTTTCTCTAAAAATAATATAATTAATTTTAGGTGTTTTTCGTTGGAGTTCGGTTAAGGTAGATAAAAATAATACAATTTAAAAAAAATTTGTATTTTTTAATTATCTGCCGTCGTTTCGGCTTACATTGTAAGCCATCTTCAGGGCTATCATGAAAGTGAGAGGGGTCGTCGTGTCACGAATAGGGGATCCAGGTGACGCGACGCTTACAATGAAGCCGAAACATTGGCAGGTAATTGAAAATACTTTTTTTAATTGTATTTTTGGGATCTACCTTGACCAAACCCCAGCAAGTAAAAAAAAAGTATGAGATCAGTAAAAATGTATGAGATCAGTAATATCTGTAATCTAGGCATATTATATCATGTTACATTAAAAAATGAATATAAGTGGGAGTAAACATGGGAATTTGAGCGATAGTGGGTATTTTATACTGTGTACCATTATTCCTTCTCGCATATATATATATATCTGTGTTTTTGTGTTATTTCGTGCGTGAGTATATACATAATTTGTATATATACTGTATGTATATATATACTGAGGTGTGGACTATAGATCCAGAGTGTAATTTTCAGTATCTTCCTATGAAGCACATTTTCACTACAGATACTCATTAGAGAAAATATTCCTAACTGCATGAGGAATGATTGAGCGGGCCCCATTTCCTCTCAGTTCCAGATTCCAGCCAATCTTATTAAGCCTTCTCTCTATTGCTTGTTTCCTTTCGTGTCAGATCAAATCAAAGCCTCCTATGTGTAACGGAGTTTTCTTACATGGAGGTCAATTGTTATTCGCTACACTGCCTTAGAGTGTACTTTATTTTTCATGCACAGATTTTCATTCGTTTATACCCTTCTACCTCTAGGTTTCCGTGAAGATCTGTGCAAACGATATTCATGTTGAAATATCAATAGAGATATTATATAGAAGATTCCATGTTTTGGTGTTGTTTACATACAAGTTGTTAGGAGGAATAAATGCTCCATGTTTGGGAACATATTCTCGGTTCGGGGGATAAGGGTGGCACTAAAGTTAACTCTGGAAGAGGGGACGCCTTACTGAGAACGACCTGGACGAGCAGCTGTCAGCCGCGGTTGGGAAAAAGTGCGGTAGTCCGACTCTGCCAGAGGACTCGGCAAGTGACGCATTGCCCGCTCTCGAGTGCCGCAGCCCCGGCTGATATATGTCTACAGTGCCTTTAGGAAATTAGTTACCTTTAATATTGCAGGGGCGTGGACTTTATTTACAGCTGCCAGTCTCGTGCGAGGGGGCCATCAGATCTTGGCTGTGGTTACTCCAATACAGACACTATACTTCTCTATGGAGTGAAGTAATAATTGCATAGAAAATGTCCAGTCACTGCCATAACTTGTCATTATTTTAATTGAATAAATGTTTTGTTTCATTATCTTCCTCAGTATGATTTACTTAACTGTTCCTAATACCGCTTAGTGCAACGAATTCTCTCCATATGTGACACTCATAAAATGTATAGATAATCATTAAGTCCGTTTATCGCTCTCTATGTTTCACTCCTCCTCATTCTAATTTTATGTTATGAGAATCTCAAGTATGAAACATGCTTATCAGAAATGGATTCCTTGAAAAACGGAAGACCTTGGACTGTAAATACCTTAAACTCTTTTTTATTTTTTAAATATAATTTATTTGGGCAAATATGAAAGGAATTTTGAAAAATTATAGCAGACATAAGCAATTCAAATTTCAATTTAGCTACTATGAATCCAAGGATTATGGGACCCAAAGAAAAAATTAAGGAGGTTATAAATTGCATACTTTGTTAAATGCTTATACTTTTAATAAAATAAAATTAAGAAAAAAATTAATTTATTTGAGAGAAAAAAAAGTGGGAAATATTTCATAAATTCTATTTTATTTAATTCCAGTCGATATAATTTAGATCTTTACAATATAAGCATAATATTTGGTAGCTGGTTGATTTTGTACCGAAAAAATATTTATTAATATTGATATGATGAATTGTAAATGCCATTAGGTTTCATCTGATTTGCATATTTACATGATAAATACTAAACAATAATACATTGCAGTTAATTGTAGATAGTACACTAATTACAATGGCCAGATCGCTATCAACCCACAGGACGAAATTATAACAAGAGTTGTATTCTCCAGAACTATATTATTATTCAGCTCTGTTTGTTGATTTCCGACCAAATCTTCTGGAGCTCTTCACTACTGACTCTCAATTCACACTTACATGCAGTATACTGTTGCTCGTTAGGTTACTTTTTATTTAAACATGTACAGAAGCTGATTGGACTTTCCTATATGGGTTCCTTTGTCATTCGAAAAAATAAGAAAGGGACCCATATGGAGAAGAGAGAGATAGAGAGGACTCAAACAAAGCTGAAAGTAAACAGTAATTAAAATTGTAGAACTCTGAGCAGTCTTTGAGAGAGAAGGTTGTGAGAGACAAGTCGTACGCTTGTTAGCGAGCCGGGCTCCGCGCTCAGTCTTCCGCCCTTCAAAGCACTCAAACCTGTAGAGAACTCCTTTCAGAAGACGAGACCATCCAAGTGAGCTTTCAGCTGCCGACCCGATGACAGTTCCTGTGTAAGTATCTTTGCTCTCGTCTGAAATAGCTATAGCTCAAATTGCCGAAAATAAGATACTGCAGTTATAGTGAGTGATATCATCATGGCATGCCTATAGGTCTACGCTGGTCAGTCAAGTATTGGCATGCCAAGTTATATTGCCATGGGATACTTCGGAAATGGAAATGCCATGCCTAGATATGATGACGTACTACGATGTACTTACATTCCACTGCACTATTAGCCTGCTACATTCGGCTAAGTTTTGGATTAATGCCGTCCAAAGTCCCATCCCAAACAATCTATTTAGGTTTATATGTTATATTTAATCTTTCTTTAATAGTACTTTGCTATGAGAGGAAACCATAACCATATTTATATCAGCAGATTTCTAATAAAGAAATGAAGTTCTACAGGTTTTTCACGGCTTTCCAAAAATTTCTGTAGGTTTTCATCAATCCAACATCGTACAAGCTAATAAAATATGTTCAGTTCAAAATTTGAAAAACATGACCGAATGCCGCCCCATCCCTTCCCATAAATTCGGACGATAGCCACCCTCAACGGCACATTTTAGTTCTTCATTCTTCTGTCCTCTTTTTTCAAATCAAATTGGTTCTTTACTTAAGTAATAATTGGAAAAACACTTAGTTTACGCTGTTTCTGTGCGAATTTTTCTCATCCTCAGCTATAAATTAATTGTAGATGTAATCCATGTTTGTATAGCAAATATTTCAAGGCTATTTGTATAAAATCCAAAAAAATTCCATTTAGAAGAAAGAAAAATCCTTAAGTTGTTATTATTTTGACTATATTAGATCTGTATATTATACTTTCTATCAATAAAGTATCAGAATAAATTCTTGCTGAGTACAAATGTCAATAGGGTTTTCACAAGCACTTATTGTGTTACGAAAAATGATTTCGTATAATTGTAAGGACAGGGAAGGTAACTAGACTAGAACAAATCAATAAACAGGTCATGAAAATTCCGTCACGAACAGCGCCATGAATGCTGCACCACTAATAAATCTCAGTTCAAGTCTGATAAACAAGTAACTAATATTCTCTAGAACAGCCGTTTTCTCCATCCACGCAATCGATTTATTTTAAGTGCAAAACAAAGAATACAACATTGTCCTTTACTTGCTTTTTTTTTTTTTTTAAATTAATTATTTTAATAAATGGCGTGGAGGGGGGGGGGGGTGGTTAGTAACTAACAAAAATAGAAAATTAGTAACTAAACTAACGAGAAAATTAGAACTTTAAGGATCTACAGAATCTGTGAGTCAATATAAGCGGTGTATAAAATATATAGCGTGCTGCTCCTAAAATGATCATTTTGACTAATTTGCGGGAAAGTAAAGCATCACATGTTGTCTACTCCTTGGCTGTGCAATATAACTATAATCTAAATTGGTTTCTTTAAAATTTCAATACACAATAATAAAAAAAATTGTTCTTTAGTAAGCGATAAAGAAATTGAGAAAGAATATAAGCCGAAATCCATCAGTTCTCTTATTTCTAAATATCCTATTATTTTTTTTTTTTTTAATTGTCAAAAATCAGCTACCTATAGCTACCCATTTCCGAGCCATTGAGATGCCATTCTGTCATAGTGCTTCTGAACCAATTTCTAATCCTGTTAAGGAATTGCTTAACCTTAAAAGTTGTAAATATAAAGCAATTGAAATTTATTTTCGGATATTTGTTCTTTTTGTTATTGAATTTTCATTACAGTGGATTCATTCAGCAAGTTCCATAATATTATACGTTTGGCCAAAATTTAAACTGAGAAACCCTTTCAATCAATACTGTTAATCTTGAGTTCATTTTTTCCGAATTTAGTTTTGAAAATAAAAGTGACGGGAGGAAGTCTCCCTCTACTCTCCAAATCCATGTTCAAGGGTGACTGAACTATCCTTCCAAATAACTTTAACATTTTTCTTTTTACCCCTTTAATTGCCGATGGTTATCCGAATATGTGCTTGGGTGGTAGAATAAGCGGTACTATATATTTCGGCGATTTCTATGATGGTTCATATGTCAGTAGGCGAAAAATTGACTCGACCCAAGTGTTAAAAATGTAGTTCTTCCTACTACAGATAGAAATATGAGGTCAAGTGAGGAAGAAGTGGTGGCTGATCGTAGCAGTATGCAAAGAAAAAATATTTAGTATATCCCTAAAATTTTTCAAGTATGCGCTTCATAGTTCTGCAATTGTTTCTCGAGATCTGTCTTCATATTAATATTTTAAAAAATCAGGAAATTTAATCGAATGAAATCTAAAAAAATTGTTTATATAATACATTTTTTAAATATAAATTTCCATACGGTTCTGTATAGAATTTAGTGGTTTACAATTTATAACTTTTTTTTTCGTTGCACGGGTTCTAAATAGAATTTAGTTAATCCAAACCTTTAATAGGTTTACATTAAACTTAATACAAATATATTTAATGTTTAGGTAATTATAGTCTTAATGTAAATCCTTAAAGTTCCTGGAATGTGCTAGGTGCGAATTTCAAGGAGAAATGAGTTTCGGATTTATTATTATAATTTTCTTGTTTGATAGGTTTCTTTATGAAAATTAGTAACTAATCCTATTTGGCGCAAGGCAAAAGTTAATAAACAAATTCTATGGACAAATATCTTCGGGATTCAGTATTTTTTAAATTTTTATTTAAAGATTTAAACAATTTTTTCGCATCTGAATATAATTCATCTTCTCAATTTTATCTGTCATAAATCTTCTACTATATTTTTAGTTTAGAATTTAGGATTACCTTTAAAAAATTGTATATTTGTAAGTGATGTTTGTAACACATACATATCAGTTTAGAAATTCTATAGGATTTTGAAAAGTTAAATTGATACTACGTTTAAATTTTATCATAACTACTTGTAAACCCCTTAGGTTAAGTTGTCTTATATTCATGCCATCTGAAATAAACACGTATCATATTTCCTGAGACAGGTAGAGCTTACTAGTGAACGTGAAGGTTCTGTTCTTCTATAATAGTCGCACGTACGGTACCCCCTGAGGCTCTCACTGTATGTGTATGTATTCTCTCCTCTCACCATTTCCTCTTGTGTTATCTTTCCCTGGAGTCTTCTCTCTTCCCATAACTCAGGAGTAGACCCTAAGCTGGTTAGCTCGCCCCCACCCCTCCTTTAGACTGCTTCTATCCTTTATTTTATAGTTTTTTTTTTATTTTATTTTTGTTTTTTTTTAAGGCGAATATCCATTAGCAGACTGATTGTTTTATATGATTCTGTCTTTTCTCGTATCGTCCCTGCTATGCTATACCAAAAATGATTTATGGTGATTTTATATATATATATATATACCCGCCTGAATATTCTAAGGATTCCCTGAAAATTTCATAAAAATCGACCCAGTCGTTTTAAAGTCCATACGTTACATACATACACACATCCTATTNTCCTCACTGACGAAGGACAAGAAATCCCCGAAAATTTTACTCATTGTAATTGTTTTTTCTTTTTGTGTGTGTGCACTGCACTCTCTATCCCACCTGTTCTTCATTACTACATTTCGCAGCTGCGAGTGTTCCATTCTCTACATATACTTCCTATATGTGTATATATATATATGTTTGTTTGTGTAGCCGCGCTGTTTTCATTATGATATTTTATTTTGTTTTGGCATGTCGTTACGTTATTGTCCGAAGAGTTTGCTGCTTGTGTGTTTTGTTCACGCGCCCATGTGTATGTCAGATTTGTGTCACCTGGCTCTTACTAAGGTTTGTTCATTAATTTGAAAACATTTAAGATATTTAAGCTTTTGTGCCTGTAATGTCCTGTTATCCGACAGGTGAATTTAGTAAGGTAAATGAGGAGGGTTCATTTAAACAGATTTTCTTTAATCACTAATAAATGCATTTCGCTCATCTCAATACTACGCCAAAAAGCGAATTTTTATTTTTATTTTTAACTCAGTTGATATTTTAAGTTATCCTTGGTTTTTTTCTGCATTTAAAATCGACATGCGAGGAATTATTTTATTTTTATCAGCCGTCTAATTAATTATAGTTTTCTGGAGGAAGTGTATAAACGTATTTTCACAGCTCTCTTTAGTCTTTTCTGTTTGATAAAAACCTTTGCGGACTCAAACCCGCAGCCATGGAAATCCTTTGATCTTGCGCCTTCGCTTCGTTTGATATGCATTCAAAATAATCTTCAGAGAAACTGTATAATACTCTTCGTTTGTGTCTGGCTGCATCTAGTATTTGCACTTGAAAGGTTTTCTCATCTATTCATTGAAAAAATATTTCTTTCTGAGCATTGCCTTTTAATTAAATACTCTTATTAAGCTCAGTCATCTCCTGGTACATGTTCTCAGGTGAAGCTCGTGTTTTATAGTCCTCTTGGTTGCTGAAGTTTAGAACTGCCTCTGGAAGTAGAGTCTGGCTTGACCCTCCGCCCCCTGGGAGCTGTTGAAGTTCTCCCTGTCCGCTCTCCGTCCGCCGGCTAATTCTCTCGAGGAACGTTAATTTGCTCTTCTGCGTCTCTGGGCCCTTCATTTAAACTTTTATTGATGCACTCTTAACTTTCTTCTCGTACTTCCTGCGAAGAGACATCACATTTCTTTCGCTGAGATACGGCTTCTTACTTAGGAATTGTCTGCTTCTCTTCAATGTTTTTAGAAATAAAGGGCTTCTTATTCAAAGGATTGCTGCCCTCTCATGAATGTTCTGTGAGGTTCCCTACAGTACAGCTTCTTGTAGAGTGGCATCTTCTAGCGATATATTCTCTAACAGGATTTTCATTTGTTCTTGGATTATTTACGGCGATTTATTGTCTGGGATAAAAAAACACGCTTTGTCTAGTTTCGTAAAGTTTGGCTACCTGAAAGACTATTTTTATGACAAACATTGTGTTATTCTCTGTATTACCTGAGCAGAAGAATGAATAAAATAAAAACTCTTGGCTTCTATTTTTCTACATTATGTAATGTTTATATCCTAAGGACTTTTGAGGGGTCTCCAGACCGGTTTGAATATCGTTTGTGCACTAGTGACTCTACAATTCGATCGATTTAATGTATGCTTAAATATTATTAGGTTATAGAATTTTAGACCATTGTCCGAATCAATGGTCAAAAATTCTATTTTAGCTGAGGAAATCATTTGGTTAAATGAGGAACAAATACTTTATTAACATTGACCTTTAATGAATTAAAATCAGCCTTCTCGAGATATTATGATTATATGATTAATAGAAATATATAAAGCAATTATATTTATATACCTTTCATCTATTAATTGATATAATATAATAACTTCACTAGATATGGACGTTAACTATGGTTTGTGCCTAATTTTTGTATTAGACTGTTACTTTTTTTTTCTATTGCTAATATTTTTTTAAATTTCTCTCATATTTTTGCAAGTGCTAATATGCATGCCATTATAGGTGGAAAAGGAGTACCTATGCAATTTTGTTAGGCAACAAAATCGGCGCGGCAATGAATAATTTGATTAAGATAAATCTATATAATTATAATAACTACACAAAGATTGTAACAAGGGTTTAAAAAAAAAAAAAAAAAAAAAGCCTATGGGATTGCGCACGTGTGTCTATATGTATGTGTGTATAGAGAGATATATGTTCAAATTGGTCTAAGAATTTTCAAATTGCCGGTGAGTGGAGTCAGTCTCTGGCGGGGTATTTCAGCAAATTGCCCACCCCTGAAGACAGTTTAAAGGGGGAAGTGTGTAGTATGTGCTCAAGCGTGTCATTGCTTTCTTAATCTCTTCAGAGAGGGCACACATTGAATTGTAAAGCGAGCCCTTGAGTTTTACTTAACTTAATTTCCATAGGGCCATTCCGCATCCGGCACTCACCCTTACCCTTAGCCGCATTTGTGGCTTCCCCAGTGGAATTTCAAATCGAGCAGAATTTTAAGTTTGATTCCTAAAGTTCTTGCTATTCCCTGAGAGAAATGTTATCAGTCACCTTCCAGTCTTTATTCCAACCGTTCTTTTTATATTTTTGTGAGTTATATATTAAGTATTTATATGTAGTAATCAAGAACAGGTGGGATAGAGAGAGCAGTGCTCACACAAAAAGAAAAATTGTTATATAAATATTTTATTTGGTTGTGGTTTTTTATCCCACGTAAATTTTAAACAATTAATGAGAGGGAATAGAATAAAAAATCTAACTGTCCCAGCCAGGAATTGAACCTGGATCTCCTGCTATCCGGGCCGGTGCACTTGCCAATTGTGCTACCAGGACGCGCCTGGTATCTCATTCAATTCCCTCTACTTTAGCGAGAGCCTAAACCTACGAGAAAGACAAGTAGGAGATCCATGTTCGATTCCTGGCTGGATAGTAGATTTTTTTATTCTATTCCCTCTCATTAATTGTTTAAAATTTACGTGGGATAAAAAACCACAACCAAATAAAATATTTATAAAGAAAAAATTAAATAAAGTAAATGACGAGAGTCGACAAATAGCTTGACAATGTCAGCTCCTTCGAGTACAAGACGAAGTTCTCTTTCTCGTAGGTTAGGCTCTCGCCAATGTAGAGGAAATTAAATGAGATACCTGGCGCGTCCTGGTAGCACAATTGGCAAGTGCACCGGCCCGTATAGCAGGAGATCCAGGTTCAATTCCTGGCTGGGACAGTTAGATTTTTTATTCTATTCCCTCTCATTAATTGTTTAAAATTTACGTGGGATAAAAAACCACAACCAAATAAAATATTTATATCACAATTTTTTTTTATTCTATTCCCTCTCATTAATTATTTCGAAAAATTGTGATTTTTTCTTTTTGTGTGTACACGCTATATGCGTATGTGTGTGTTTGTGGGTACACACGAGTGTGCGCGTATAAGTTTTCCATTTGGGGGTGTTTTTAATTTATTAATCAATTTTTAAAGTACTCTATCGAGGACCAATCTGTATCTTTACATTTAAACATTGTTTATTTTCCTATTTTTTAATTAAGTCATTAATTCATGACTTATTTACTTTATTTTTGATCTCAATGAACTTTATGTGGAATATTATGTATATGAGATTTTGACGCATAATGAATGAATGATATAACATTCTTAATTATGTAGTATTGTTTGTAAGCGTTTTGGTGTATTAACAATTGTTAAATGGTCAGGGGGTCATAACCATCCAGTTGTTCTGTTAAGATCTCTATAGATGTTTCTTTTTCTTCGTATGTAACCTCCCTCCTCAGCATGTAGACTGAAACACCACAGTCCTACAAAAATGATACGCGTGCGGTAGATATGTATGGCATGGCAATTGGCTGGCGGGTTTCGTCTGAGTTGTTTGCTTTTAATTTCCATCCGGGTCGCTAGACGGCGGGGGAAGGAGGCGAGGGATGAGTCGGCACAATCCCAGAGATCTTCCATTTCTGTACAATCTGGATGCCTTCCTCCCTCCACCCTGCAATAACTCCCAGACATCTAAGAAACATTCTAAAAATAATTTTTTTTAAAATCTATGAAATCAAATACCATGCCCGACTACTTTCAATCAAAGTTAAAAAATTAAAGTGTATAAGCTTACTTAATTGCATATAAATCATTGTTCTTAAGCTACACTTCGGAACCATATTTTGTATAGCACAGTTACAGAATTAGAGGTAACCATATTATATAGCTGTTTTTTTAAGCCATTTTATATAATTCCTTAGGAAAATTAATTAATCCGTCAAAATATATGATCTTGCAGGTGTTTGTCTTCCTAGGTCATAGTAGTGGTAGCATAAGTTTTGAGTAGTAATAAATTTACTATCTTTTTTTTTTTGCGGTAAAATATGTCATTATTGTTAACTAGAGACTATTATCTTATTTATTACATTAAAATTAATATTCTTCCTTTCAAACGGATCATTAAAAATCGTTATATTATCAAAAACGGACGAAATTTAAACACTCTAAAAATGTTATTCATTTGTTTACGTTTCTTGTTATCCCATCCTTGATTATATAATTTCTTAGAAAAGTGAAATGAGCCATGAAAATATTTCATATTTTTAAGACTTTCAACTTTTTATTTATACTGATAATTATTTGTTATTATTATTTGTTTACTTTTTAGTTATCCTGATATTCCGCTAAGAAATGACGCTGCTCAAGCTGGTGCGAGTTAATATTACTTGAAGTTGTTCTTTTTGAATAGTGAGCAGATCGATTGACCAACAATTTTTTTTCCCTTTTTTTTCCTCCTCCTTCAGTTACTCATTGTTCCCGATAAAGAATCATTTTTATTCTTACGGTTACTCGTATTCCACCGTCTAGAGAACTAAACCTGAAACATAATCCGTAATCATTAATCCGAAATAAGAGATCAGAACGGGCTTATCTGGGGTTCATTCCCCATTTCAATCCGATGAACACAATTTGGGAGGTATAAGTTATCAGTTATCTGCAGAATAGGTACATAGTATTGCTTATTTAACTAGTGCCGGACTTACTAGACTGATTTCTATAATTTTTTTTAATAAGCATTAATGAGGGACGCATGCCAACTTCGTATTGCCTTTCAATTTTGTTATAAAAACTTAACATTTAACTGTTTGCACTTACATTTCCTAGGATGTGGCATCTCACGGTCCTGGTGGAAAAATGTTTTATTGGTGGGGGGGGGGGGGGGTTATAGATCACTGGGCATTAAGAAAACGCGGTAGGAATGGAACAAGCCCGCTAAGTCGCTAAAAACATATTGGCGTTACGGTGTACATGATAATTACAATATCGTATTTTCTCCCAATTATCCCTATTTATTATAATTATATTAATTTTTTTAAGAACATTTTTTTGAACTAAGTAATTTATTGTGTGCTTTTATTGTTTTATTGATTTAGGTATCTTTCATTACTTGTATCTCAATTATCGAATTAAGCCTATTGTCTAGGTCACTCGTACTATTACTGGTTTTCTCTTATTTAATGTAATTGTTGGTGGAATCCAGTTAAATGGTAGAGAATTTCTTTACTGCTCGTTTTCTAACTCAAGATCTGTGAATTATGAATCTTTGTACAGAATTTTACCATATTAACAAACGCATTCAATTCCTATGTTAAGCAAATGCCTCATATCCGTGTGTTGCCGAAGTTAAATTTTCTTTAGGTCTTTTCTTACTTTTAGGGGCTTTTTGTTATTGTGAAATTATTCCGTTAGAAGAATTCAATTATTTCATTAGGTAAATGAATGCTTACGTAAAGAATTGGCAGTTCACACTTTTCAGTGGTGACATTTTCGGAGCTTTTTTGGTAGAGCTTTTTCAATTCTTTCCATAATCGTATTTTCTTGGACGATTTGAATGGGGTTTTTTTTAATGTACTATAACTTAACTGTAGATATTTTGATTTCTATGACAAAACTGGTAATAGTATAAATTCTCCGGATTATTTACTATTTGAAGGAATAAACTTAAAAAGCCAAATAAAACAACGTGAATTTTTTTCTTTTATTTTTAAGGAATAATCATCAAGACATTACAAACAAAGGCCTGTAAGTATTATTTTTCCGAAATTTCGATTAGTTACTCCATCCATATTTCCCATAAAATTTCTTACTTCTACTTTGGCTTCGGTGTAAAGCCTTCCTTCTTGGTGGCTGGCCGTCGGACGGTGAGCCGGCGCCTCTCTCTCTCCCTGTTGTGGAATATTGATTTTATTATAGGGCAGCAGGCCAAATCTCTTGGTCCCCCTGTCTCTCCTTTATCCTGTGTCGGGTCTCCTGATGTCGGGATCCATAGCGGTGTTGATGGACGACCTCGAAGAGCCTGCATTCCTTACTGTCGCTACTTTGTCTTCGGGGACCTCTGCCGTCGCTCCGTCCCCATCTGAGATTTCAGTTACTGTAACAGGCTATCATTTCTTAGGCTTTATGTGTCTAAAGATAGCTGGAGCTTACAATGGAGAATGGAGTGTGTGCAGTTCGTCAAAATGTGACGTAGATTACGGGGTTATTTGTTTTGATGCCTATCAAAAATTTAGTTTGTAGAATGTGCTTTTTTTTAGATAGTCGTATAAATTCCACAGAAAATGCAATGATGATATTTTTAACGAATATTTTTTAAAATATAGAATACGTATTTATATATATATATTCAGTAGAGTAGCCCAGGTTGTCATTAAAGCGCTGCGATCCGAAGTGCAAAAAGAGATTGCAGGGAAGTAGAAGTGTAATCGGGTAGACAATAGAGTAAGGTTATTTCGATGGACTCTCGAGTCGAAATAAGCTAATATATTTATCATTTAGATTAGTGATAAAAGTAAGAATTTCGATGTACTGACTCCCTTAATGAAGTATTTTGCTTCATTTCTTTACATCACTTCTATATATTTTAACATTCCTTTTAAGTTTTGTTATGGAATGATGCCTTTCTATTTGAAAGTATAAGTTCTTAACTCCCCTTTTCTTTTCTCTTATTTAGATTTGATTGCATCAGTAGCGAATTATTAATGGCTTACATGCATCCTCTGATAAAGACATTCCAACATGGAATTTTCGAGTAGTTTTCTCTTCCATTATTACAAGAAACTCGACCAAATTGTAACTTTTACTCATTCCAAGAGTCGACTGAAAACTTGTGAGCTTTATGTGATATCTTCTGAAGGCGCCATACCTCTACCATCATATTTAATAAAACTTCAGAACTCAGAATATTCTACTCATTTATACATATCGCTCTGCTACGCTCTCTCTGGATATAAACTTGATATTATTAAAAAAAAAAAAAAAAAGTTTGTGGTTCCTTTTACAAAGAGCTATTCTTTTACCCTGCACGCAGACGCTATTTTTATACTTTATATATATACTGTTATTCATAATCTGTACTGATTTAAAGTAAATTTACATTTATATATAATATCTAACTGGGAGATGAGCCGGAGAGGAAAACGGCGAAATTGAAATCTATTTGGAAGGAATAGAACTATAAGGACGAAGGGTCTAAAAGGTCGTTGAGGGTTCTCCCCTGTGCCCAGTAAAGGTCGAGGGGTAGACTTTTGCTCTCAAAAAGCAATTTTACCTTTTAGAGTTTAATACTAATAAGTTATTTGGTGCTGCGAAGAAGTACACTCCACGTTCTCAAATTTCTGTGCTTAGGTAATTTTCTACATGGGTTCTACACCACTCCTCATCATCGGATGACTACTGCATGGGTGCACCTTCTCATCAGCCGATAAGAAGCTTTATCTCTTTCTTCGCCGAGAGAGTTATGCTTGACTATATTCATCTAGATTTAGAGTAGATTAAAAAACTGGCAAATTTGAAATGTTTAAAATTTAATTAATTGGTTTATTTTATTTTTTGATACGGGAACATTATAAGTTAGTTGGAGAATGTTAGCAAAAATCAGAAAAAAACTTCTCTCTACTTTTCTTCAAGTTATTAGTAATGAACTTTCCTTCTATTTAGTGTCAGTGCCTAAATAACATTGCATTCAAAGTAAAGTTTTTCTTAGCTCTGCTGTGTATAAGTAACATTCATAAACAATAATTGTTTAAAAACTCCTGTCATGGAAATGTGAACCTAGGGACAAGACGTCCTCTCTCATCTTCATGATAGCCCTGAAGATGGCTTACAATGTAAGCCGAAACGTTGGCAGATAATCCTTCATTAAAAAAATACATTTTTTTATTTGTGTTTTTTTGGATCTACCTCGACCGAACCCCAACTAAAATCATCTTAGAATAATTGTTTAATTTGGAGTTAAATGGTTGACTTTCGGGCTTCACGAGAAGGGGTTAGTCAGGAATTCGGTCTTGGGAATTGAAGAATTAAATCTGATTTGTTCACAAAAAAAGTTCTAAATTTCAGGCCTTCACCAGGGCAAAGGGAGAAAGAGACTCATGCTCTACAGTAATCATCACTGTAAATAGAGTCAATATTTAGTTACCGCAGAGCAAGAGTGTCTTTCTTTCTTTGCCATGATGAAGGCCTGAAATTTAGGCCGAAAATAATTATTTTGTTTACTAATTAATTTTCCTCACTATCCTCTCACCATAGCAATTATGTAATTTATGACATTTTAAAGATATATAAAAGAATTTATAGAAGTGTTGGTAATTTGGCTATTATCTAAACTAAAAATCACATTGTTTAGTAGCATTAATATCGGGAGTTCACGTCTGCAGTTTTAAACTAATAATAATAATAATAATCTTATTATTTAATTAAACACTATTTATTTTAGCTCTTACTATAGCACTCGTAATCATTCTCCTTCTGCGAAGTTTTACTATTAATTTTCGCAATTAATATGTTAGTTGTTTGTTTTTCTAATTATAGAAAATTTGGTCAGGACCAGTTAAGTATATGTTTCAGTCTTAAAATCAAAATCGAGTAACAAACAATTCAAATAAAAAATATAATTTAAATAAAAACAGTATTGAATAAAAGGAAAAAAAACCTGTATTCAATGAATTAAACTAATAATAAATTAATTGTTCAAAGTCTTAAAAAAAATGTTTTTTTTTTTAATTTTTTTATTTCTAGAAGTAAGTGTGTAAGTATAAAGCACCACGTAAGTACAGATAAGCGATTGTTTGAGCTCGGTAAACACATATGCCATATACCATATGTTACACAGTACACAAACCTTATCTCTAGTTTTGTTCTTGTTTATCTTTCATGTATGAGGCTGCATTTCATACTCGGCACGCAAATAAAATAATATAATTTATAAAATACTATGTTGTTTGTTTGGTTCGAGTATGCCTGTTTGAATAGTTATTGAGGTTAATACAACCTACTCAATGGCAGTAATTGGTTATTTGCTGGTTTCCTGTTTATTTATTATATGTAATAAGAATATTTATTTATTTTGTCTAGAATACATTCTCCAATACTTTTTAGTTCCTATTCCAGAGTATTCTTCTTTCTTTTGAAATTTATTAGTACTCTAAATTTGTAAAAAGGCTTAATTGCCTTCATTTTTATGATTGATGAAGTTTCTTTATTATTTACATCAATGTAAACAAGATTATATCAAACATTTAAGGAGTGGGTTTAAATGGGTTAAAAACGCTGTGTTTGATATTGGTGGACTCAGATTAGCAACCTATTGGAAACCTAATACGTGTAAATGTGTGTGTGTGTGTTTTATAGATCAGGTATTATTGTTCTTTGGTCAAATAATTTTGTAAAATAATTTAATCTATTCCAATATTATCGAGAATATATATTTTTTTGCATCAGATCTGAAAATATACACAATTTACAATTTTATATGATTACTATTTATTGAATTAATATATATAACTAATTACTATTTTTTCTATTTATTGTTATATTTATTTTATTGATTGTAAAATCCTGAAATAAATAAATAAATTATATGAGAGGTGCACTTGGGTTGATTTAGTACTTACATAAAATATGTTAAAATTTCAAGTTATGTAATTTCAATTAATCTATTACCATCTGGTTGAATTTAATATAACCATTTCAAACGTAAATATAATAAATAGTCCAATTGGGAAATGTCATTCATTGAACATGAAATCTAATTAAAAAGAAACCAAGTTCTTACTCTGGATATCCAATCTTCAAAACCTATGTTAAAATATTTCTCAGGAGAAGAAGTCCTAGACAAATAAGGAAATAAATTAAATGTTAAAATAACGAATAAAACCTGAGTGAGCAGTATTGGATTTAATAAGTGTCCATTTACCTCTGAACCCACAGATCAATATAAAAAACACAATATCTTATATTCCCCCCCCCCCCCAAAAAAAAAAAAAAAAATTGAAAAAAGTTTTGCTAGGAAGATTAAAATGAAAAAATGGTAATAGCCTTGAACGTCCGCAAGTAACGGATATGTTATCCTTTGTTATAAAAACTTGAAACTCCTTTCACAAATATTTACATTAAAAGCACCGCTTAGTTTTTTAATGTCTTCCTTTTTCTTTTTTTTCCTTTTTTTTTTTTTTTTTTTTGTAGTAAATGCCTAAATATTTTCTCTCTACCCTATCATTTTACTGAAGGTTATTGTTAGAGGAGGTTTTATTATATAAGCACCTCTTAATAAAACTCAATCAATAAATATATTAATGAATAATAATAAAGACATCCAAATGGAAAGATTACTATACAACTAAGTGATATTTTCCCAATTTCATTTCTAATAAATACTGCATTAAAATCACGAAGTAGATTAGTTTATGATGTTTGACTCGTTTAAATGTTTCAAAAAAAAAAAAAAAATTCCTGAAGTGTGAGTAAAAATACGAGAAATGCAAATACCATAACTAAAATTTAACGTGGAATTAAATACCACAACTAAAATCATTATTAAAGTGCGAGTAAAAATATTTAAGAATGAATTTGATATCCTCTATTGAAGGATTGATTCACATTGTAGCACCCTGAATAAAACGGGGCTCGGATGGAAATAGCACAGCTGTTTAGCATAACAGATTCGTATATAATAGGGGGAGGGTAAGAAGAGCTTGTAGCCCTGTACAAAACCCTGTATTTTACAGTACTATGTACACGGCGTATTTCAGGATTTAATTATTTTCTGCCTTTATCTAAAGCACACGCTAACCATGTTAAATGTTTAATACAATACCAGTGATTCCCAAAGTGGTCTATATCGACCCCTAGGGGTCTATGACAACCTGCAAAGGGGTCTACGTCAGCGAAAAAAAATTTGGGGTTCCATGAAATGAAAATGGGGGTCTACGATAGTGGATCTCTACACATACAGTGATAGTACCTATTTACTTACATCATACTATCTTATAATATCAAAACATATGCATTATTTATGAAAGTACCTATGAAGTAAAAAATGTATTGTATATGTTTATAAAATTGTGTAAGTTGTAGGATGTTGGGATTCGCTTTGTAGTCACAATACATTTTGAACTTGTAAAAATCTGAGAGTCGCAGTCTCAGAGCTTTGCTACGAGGAGATTTAAGATAACCCTTACAGAATTGACGCCAAATGTTGATAATTTATTATTAAAGCATCAGGTTCATCCTTCTTACTAAAAATATTGACTTATTGCTTACGTTATTTTATTTATAGTTTAAATACATAATATACGTTATGTTTATTTAATGTTACGTATATTTTACATAACAGACATTTTATTTTGAGTAGTTTTAATTTAAATTCAATTAATAAATGTATATTAATGTGTTATTAAACATGTGTTTTTACTTTACATTTTTAACACTAAACTTCACTACAGTTAGAAATTTACAGGAAATCTATATCAGATAAGTAGGAGGTCTACCCAACACGGAAAAACATGGCAAGGGGTCTACGACTCAAAAAAGTTTGGGGAACTCTGATCTATACATATCATTTACAAAGTTAATAAGAAATAAATGAATCTAATCTGATTCATTTACTGCTGTTGGATAATTCACTCTTGGCCCATCAGTTATTCATATTAGTCAGTGGAATTCATGAATGGTAAATTATTAAATGAATTTCTAAAAAAGGCTTATTATTATTATCGACAAACTCAAGGTAGAAGAGTATAAAAGTCAGAGTGAAATGGTTATTATTGGAATGAGTGTATTTTTTTTTTTTTTTTTGCTGTTACCCTCCCTTGCAACCACTTAGGGTCATTGGAGGGAGGGGCTATCTACAGGTTGCCACCCCATTTTAAACACCCATGGCTCAGGACAAGCTTCTATTTATAAATAAAAGATTGAGACCTGGGCGGGATTTGAACCCGCGGTGTCAGGATTGCGAGACCCGTACGGATCCCCTGAACTAGCCTGGCGCCCCTACGAGTGTATTTGTAAGCGTAAAGTGATAATAAATTGCTGTACTGATGGTATCTCTAAATAATGGCTTTATGACCGCTTTAATTTGAGGCGGTAAGTGAAACGGGGATTTACCGTTGTCCTACTTACGGCACGTTTGAGAAATAAGCCTCGAAGAGATTAGGTACGAAGACATGCACGCTCCCCTCTACGTTTTCTTCGCATTTTATTTGTGTTGGAAGTTGGCGCGGAGGGGACATGAATACAAAGCTGGAAGCTCTGCACGCACTAAGGCGGCTTCTCTGGGATTCTCGTCTCGCCTGTACTCGCGAGTGCCCAAGGGAGACTCGGCGGTAAACTTGTGTCCCTACTCCTGGGAATGGGACGCTCTCGTGGATCCATAGTTCGGGTCACTGTTTGTTAGAGAGCTCTGCGAGAGCACAAGGCAAAAACTAGATATTGTATGTTTATAAGGAGAGCTTTTTTGACCGAAGATATTATTATTAGGTGATTTTAGTTGGGGTTCGGTCAAGGTAGATCCAAAAAAAAAAAAAAATACAAATTAAAAAAAAAAGTATTTTTTTAGAAGATTATCTGCCAAGGATTAAATTCTCTTACATAGCTTTCTACCTTTATACTTTTGATATCACATTACATTATTGTAATTCTATATTATATTATTGTCTATTATTATTGTATTCTCATGACATTGTATTTCTACAGCCCTGAAGATGGCTTACAATGTAAGCCGTTTCGGCAGATAATCTATTTAAAAAAAATTTTTTTTTTAATTTGTATTTTTTTTTTGTATCTACCTTTGACCGTACCATCTAAATATTACTAGGTATTGTATTTTAGCTTTAGACCATTTGCCAATTTTAGCCCTTTATTTTTTATCTCCGACGAGTTTAAGGGGACATTTTTTTTTCTATATATATTTAATGTGTCGGCTAATTGATTTGCATATAGAATTAGAATTACTCTGAATTCTCAGATCAATATAAAACACTCAATATCTTATATTTCACCATTTAAAAAAAAAATTGAAAAAGTTGCCAAAAAAAACCTAAAATGAAAGATGGTAATGTCCTTGAACGTCCGCAAGTAGCAGATACGTCATCTATCTATATCGTTTTGGTAATAAAAACTCGAAACTTCTTTCACAAATATTTACATTCGTAGTACCGTTTAGTTTTTCA
The DNA here is from genome assembly GCA_000696205.2 of Oncopeltus fasciatus. Taxonomy (NCBI): domain Eukaryota; kingdom Metazoa; phylum Arthropoda; class Insecta; order Hemiptera; family Lygaeidae; genus Oncopeltus; species Oncopeltus fasciatus. The sequence continues at coordinate 89,524 of KZ807178.1, read as the reverse complement.
ATGTATTTTTTTTTTTTCTAGGCGTGACGACCTAATAAGCTGTTTCTTACTAATTAATACTAGAAATTCAGGCAAAATAGAATTGTATTTACTTAACTCGACAGAATAACAATATGAGAATAATAATTTGAATCGTACAGGGAGCTAAAAAAACAAACAAAAAAACTCTCTATCTTAGCCGGGGAACGAACCCGGGTCCCCCACTATCCGGGCGGTAGCGTTAACCTACTATGCCACCGAGGGAGCTAAGAATAATTTCTAATTCCTCGCACTCCACTCCGAGTCTGACCACCAATTATGACGATTATATCGTCTTGTACTCGCTATAATTGCTAACTATTTATATACTCTCTTTTTGACAAAGGGCCGCTACCTGACATTCAAATCATGATAATTGTAGTAAAGTAATCCCACATATCATTATTAATTTGAATCGTACAGGGAGCTAGAAAAACCACTCTCTAACTCAGCTTTGGAATTGGCCATTTTAATATGAGAATATATTGTCTATACATATATTCGTCTAATGAGTTAGGGCTTTCTCGGCCAAAAATTAAATGTAAATTTTGTTTAAGGTTTTTGTTACCGCTGTTTTTTGTGATCTAACTTATTCTACATTCAGGGTTACATCCCCCCCCCCCCCCCATATTCAGCTACTTATTTATAAAACAGGAATTTTATATTCCTTTTTGAGTGTATATTAACTTGGACAATAGCAGGTACGTAGTAGAACCAGGAGGCATGATTTGAAAATAGTAGGCGGCTCTTAGTAGAGAAACAACAAATTGTCTCCTCTGGGAGAAGAAGGTTCTCTCTTCTATTCCAGTTGAGTGAAGTATTTCCCCTTAAGGAATCTTCATTAATCTGAGTCTCGAGTAGCTTTTACGCTGATAATTAGAAAGTAGGAGGCAGGAGGGAGAGGGAGGTCCACAGCCATTTTTCTAAATCCCCCCGCCCCCCCTCCCACTCCCCCATTCACCCCTCCTACTTCTTACTATTTATTCAATATTTTGAATTGGTTGAGTGGAGTTCTGTTTATTTAGCCTATCAATCTTATTATTGTTTCTTCATTGGGTTCGAAGCAAAGAGAAAAAGACCCTTCAAAGCATTACTCAGTTTTTAGCTAATTTGCTATTTTGACTTCAAGTAAAGTTTTTCTTCAAGTTTGATTTTGCAACGTTAGTGTGCTTACTACCACTGAGCTATGTTCATTCATTTTTATATTCATATGATATTGTCAATGTGTTTCGAACGGAAAGATTCAGACGCCAAGAGCTCTGTGGTGGTACCTCAAAGACTGCCGAATTAATAACAAATAAAACTTTGTTCTCTCTTCTCTTGATATTATTTCTCAGTCATGAGTCGACATATGTTCGACGAAAAAAAATGCATATATTTTACTTAAGTTAATTTTTTTTTAATCGTTATTTTACTGTAATATTATAAATAGTTGTAATATGTACTATTATACTTTGGTTATATTCACAGAACAATACTATATTAATTTATATTGATAATATTATATGTATAGTAATAAATAACAGAAAGAAACAAAATTTAATATAGTAGGCAGAATAAATCTATCACGAGAACAAACAACCCTTGGGTTGTTCAGAGGGAAATAGCTTCTTTATAACTCCACATATGTATCGCATATCATAAGAGTCCTAAAGCAGCATAAGTTACTCATATCCCTCTTTGTAAATGTTTACATACATTGATACATTGATTAATAGCCGATAGGTGTAATATGAATTTCTGTGTAATATTTTAATATGAAACCTTTAAACAAGAACATAATAAACCTATTATAAACCTCTCATACCTTCTATTCTCCGTCCTCATTGGTTTCGGCCACGTATGTATTCACCTCATTGGCCAGAAGATGGACAATGTCCGAAAGCGCTCGCCAACGGGAGATGGTTTGCAGAAACCAATGAAGACGGATAATAGAAGGTATGAGAGTTCTATATTCATTGGTGGTGGAAATAACCCCTTAGATTATTTACCTATTATAAATCACTTGAGTCATAACGCTTTTTAGTGTTACCACAGAAGCGTTCTGTATTGTGACTTGAGAAAATGATAATTCAATGGTAATGTTACTAAATATTTGTTAATTAACTTTGTGGAAAATATATTTAAAAAAATATTTATTTATTCATTTTTTAAATATTTTTCATTAAATTGTAAGAAATCTTTCTGAAATCACATTTTGGTAAACTATGGCGTGTCCTAATGTTAACATAGTGTGCATTAGTTGACATAGGATGTAGTATTGTGGTTGTTCTAACAGTAAGTATTGTTCTCATTAGTTAGTTTAGTGCAATTAGACAGATCCCAGATCTGTTTATTGGTATAAGATATATTTTATAAGTGGGAGAAATACATTAAATGAGAAGTTCAAGTACAAATATTCATCAAATACGATACTTTTGAATTCCCTTGATTAGTTTTGAAATTTATTTCATTTCTATTCTTCATGTTGTATTAAAAGTTGACTGTTTTTCATTAAAAAAAAAAATAATAAAAGAAAAAAAAGGATACATTTATAATTTTTATGAGTGACTTTCTTTTTAAAATATCTGATTTTCTTTTGTTTTTTATTTGTTTTAGGTAAGTGTTCATTTCATAAAGTATAAAGGCGTAAAATAATGTAAGTATTCATACTTCATACTAATATTAGGGAAAATTACTCCCGCTACAGGTTTTGCTGGGTGAGAAACATGGCAGCTTTGTGTTTTAACTCGACCCTCTGCAAGGTTTGTGTCCGAACTCATCCTTGAGCGCCTAATTATTCTCCTGTCTTTGTCCCTGTCGATGAAGAATGGTACGCAAACAGAACAGGTCGTACCATGGTTCACCCGCGAATTTAATATAATTATATATAGGACATTTAGAAAAAAACTCCCCTCCGAAAATATTGATTCTGGGGATCTTTGACTTCCGACTTCAAAATCTTGAGAACTATACTTTCCGTGCCCAAATAAGTCCAACGAGGCAAATAAAGACATTAACTGCAACAAACTTATATTTCATTTTGTATTCAAAAGCAATTTTGTTTCGAACTGTTACATCTAAATTATTACAACACTTACACACACATGTGTCTGTGTGTGTGTGTGTGTATATATATATATATATATGTGTGTGTATATATATAATAATTAATGACTACGTATGTCTAATAGATAGGATAAAATAATATAAAAAACATTTTAACAATTAGTCATGAGAACAGCCTCAATAGCTACATTATTTCGAAATTCTCCTCAGATACAAAAAGAATAATAGTGGAAATTGATTTACGTGTGCCTACTTCAGTCCTTATCTTTTTTGCGGTGGTAATTGCCATTAATTACCAATTGTCTTCAATATCGAGCCCTCTCTATCTCCTCAGTAAGTACCGGACGTTTTCTGCTCATGTGCTCCTTTCAATTGTGAGTTTGTTTGTAATTGGTCGGGAATCCACTTATTCACTTAGGCTAACCATAACTTTTGTTCTTTATCAATTTTACCTAAGATATATACTGAGGAAGATATTTATCAATGTGACATTTCGAATGTACGGCTTAGTCTTTTATTTTTTATGTATATGAACAAATATCGGTTTTTAGCATTGACGTGTTTGCTAAAGAGACTACTGCTGACAGTCACGAAGATGGTCGCTTACACAATCAATGAGTTTTTCCTGCAGGAATAGCTTGCAAAAATCCTGGTTCTTTCGTGTGTACAGACTTTTTCATGGGAGGATTGATTTGAGCGTGAGATGTAATTTATCATTTGTTTGTGTCTATCTCTTATTAAACATGAAATTATGTTATTGAATGTGTTTATCTTTTGTGTTTTAAAGATTATTTATTTTTTGCATAAATGCATATTTTTTTGTTTTAATAACTGATTATTTCACGCTGAGAAAGATGAGAGTGCTGTATATTGCTTCTGCGTATTTTGTGTTATTTAATTACATTTTTCTAAAAGCGCAATTGTTTGTTGCTCATGAATATATACCATATAAAAAAATGTTTTATGCTTAAGTATAAATCCATTTAATTTAGAAAAGAGCGAATGTGGTAATTCTTTTATTGGATCAGTGGAGGCACAATCAATAAGAAGGATTCATAAAGTAAGGCCGGGACCGATGACGCTAGCTGGCCTATTGTCGGCGTCAGCTCTGACTACGTATGAGCTTTTCCACACATTTTAGCGCGCCTCTTTCGTAGGATCTTGGGAATGCCAATCGTAGCTGCCATTCACCTCGCGCTGTACTTATTGCATCCGAGGCTCTCGCCCAGTTATTTTTACTCAACGGCGTCTTCCATGAGGAATTCCGTTCATCCGCTCGCTACCGCCGGTCCAGTCCTCTGCTCCTCCACTTCCATAAGGTGTGACACCATTGTAGGATTCTTACACCCCAGCCGCTTCCGTATATTCTACTGACTTTGACGTGCCTTCAGGATTTTGCAGTTTTTAGTCTCTATATAGGTTATTTGTCAGCTAAAGATATTTAGTTAGGATCTACAATGTTATCCACCGTGTATCCTGCTCTTTGAAATGTACTACATATTGCTAAATGCAAGAGCTTATCTTTGAAAACTAAAAAGCACAAGCACACGACTTAAGAATGGAGTAAAAAAAAATTACTAACATATTCTGTTAAATATTTCGTTTAATTATTATTTAAAAGTATCATACCTTCTATATTCATTGGTGGTGGAAATAACCTTTTAGATTATTATTTAAAAGTTATTGGGGTTTAGTGGAGGGAGAGGTTTGACATTTTCATGATGTTCCTTCTAATAAAGCGAATCGTTCTAAATAAATTGATCGACATTAAAATTGGTTAAGATGAAAGGGGCTGGGGGTCGGGGGAGGTACTTTCCGGCTAAAATCCATTTCCCATCCATTTTGATGGCAGAGAGGCATCAAACCGCCGGCTGGAATCCAATCAGGTTTTCCTGCCTTCTCGCCTCACGCCCCCCCCCCCCCTAACTTTGTTTTATTAATTTCACCAGAGAGCTTACTCTCGGGGTATGCATGTGCATGAATATGATCCAATTCGTTATAATCAGCTGTTAATTCGTTATTAAGATTCTCATTTGTATGGAGATTTCCTCTGAAAATCGTCAGATGAATCACTTCAAACGTGTGTCGGCTTATATAAAGGCCTCTACTCCACATCACTATTGATCGCTAAAGTGATTTCTGCTCTCAACCATTTATTAGGTTTCATTAAAATTACACTTTTTAACATCTATGTATTTACCGTTTCTTCTTCCGGGTTGGACCGTGTCAAATTGGTGTTATTAGCTCTTCAGGGCTAAAAGAGAATGAGAGTTGTAAAAGAGAGTAACGGTAGAATAAACGGTAAATACTTCTGACGACCGTCGAAGCCTACGTGAACATCTATGTATTTGTTGATTGTAGGTATTAAACGCTGGAGAAAGTTATTTAACCAGGTTCAGTTTTATTGACGTAGAGTAGAAGACTGAGTATTGATTTTTCTTGCGGCATCCAAAAAAACACTTTATATTTTAATATAAAGTTATTCAGAGTTAGAGGAAAAAATAATATCAATAACTATTACGTCATTCTAGACTAATGAGGAGCTATACTTTTTTAAACAGCCATTGAAGACGGATTCTTAGACTAAATTTTTTTTTTAAATATAAAATATTTCTAGCACAAAATTTAATTTACGTTCAAAAGATCGAGGCCTATTGCGAGCAATTTTCTTTCAAGTGTGATTCTTTTTATGAAGCAACCTGCATGCTTTCTGCCCTATCTTGAATAGGTCTAGTCCCCCCCCCCCACCTATCTCCACGTCAAATTCTTCTGAGATTTTAGCAGTGATAATTCTTTATATGAGGATGATAGTTCCCTACCTTGCAGCATTCGTCTACCAAGATATTTATCTCCAAGGAACATTAATCGTTTAGTTAAACTCAAAATAACAAATTGCACGCCTCCTCATCATTTTAACTGAATTGTTTCACGGCTTATACTTATTTTGGTAGTGTATTTCCTTATAAAATAGTTTACTAAATTAAAATTAATCCTAATTGTCAGGAAATAAATAATATTTTTTTAATAATATAATATCTTATGTGCTCATAATGTGATATATTTTATTTCGTAACTTAAATTTATAAAGACATATCAATAATAATCACCTAATATTTAATTGCTGTCCTCTGAACTATAGTTTCTTACTTGCAGCGGGAAGACTTAAAAGTAGTTATGCATAACTTAATTACACGAAGTTCTTAACGGTTTTACATACAGTTCAACCGCATGGCAATAAAGAATTCTATTGTTTTATTTATATTTTCGAAATGTGTTTTTAAAAATAGCCTAAAAACTTGATGGGAATCAAGTTATCAGTGTTGGTCCCGATTCGCTGCTCTTCGGTAATATAATAGGTGTTGTATATATCCTTGTTATCTAGTATTTATATTACACAGCATTTTAAATAAAAATGCTTAATAAAATCGGTATTGAAGGATATGATTTGGAGAGTTGGCGGCTCCTTTATAATTAGAAAAAACAAATTTTATATTATCCCTTGTACAAACCATTGCTTGATTTCAAGGCTTCATTGGATGAAATGAAAAATATGGAGCGAAAAATTTAAACTAAGATCCGATTGAGAAAACGTTAATATCTTCGTTATTATTATGTTGTGGATTAAGCTAAATAATGACAATTAACAGGAAATTTAATTTCTATCTTAAATTAATTATTAAAATTTGCACAATGAAAGAACATTAAAGACGCATTTAAGTATTTCACTCCGAGAGATAAGCTCTTCTTTTACTCTCCCCACCCGGGACTGTTTATATCCCGCTTAGCCAACTTACATTTAATCCTTGTTTTCCTCATTAGCCTGTAAGGTCAAACTGTATTATATGTATTTTTTTTCTATGTGTATGTGTGTTTATTTGAACCGCCAAATCTCTTCTTTAATATACACATCTTTTATTTATTTATTCATACTCTTCAAGTGTCGTTTTTGCATTACAGTCTACAGCACATGTCGTGTAAGGCTGTTTTGCAGGGTGCAAAAATCACTATGCTCTAGCAGTTAGTCTCGAAATCAAAGGAAAAATTAAACGAAGTTTGTATCTCGTTTAAAAATTTTGAAAGTATAAACACTGACCAGTGGCCAAGAATTCCTTATGGCGAAAACAGTACATCGGTTGCGATGTAAAAATATCTCATTTGACTGCAAATAGTTCCCTAAAATTTCATAAATATGTTCTAAAGTTTTATCCACTCCATATAAAAAAATATATATATATNTATAATAAATATATACACACACATATATATATATGTGTGTGTGTTTGTATTTTTTCTTCCAAAATTATTCTAAAATCAATGCTAATTAGAGGCATGGGGAACACTTGAGTCATTATATTTTTATGAATTCCCAAGGAATTTAGCTATGGAGATAAATTTTATAATACGTTTTGTGAATATTATTTTTTCGTTTTCTCCTATCATGCTCGTTACCTACTAAAAATATGTCACCAAAAATTATATACATTAGTAGTTACGTTCGAGAAATATTATTAAAGAAATCGATAGTCTCTAATTATTTACTGTCCAACTTAGTAAATTAAGTTTCATTCAAAGCCGTGATGGTAAGAAAAGTCTTAAGGAAGTCGTAATTCAGCTTTATTTATTTACGAATTCCGTTAAATTTAAAACTCTTAAGTACTTTAGTAATTGTCTTACGATTTATATATTTTTTTCAAGTTCTGACGACACAAGTTGACTCCTTTGATGTTTTGAGAATTTCTTAATATTCTAAGCTCTAATTATCCTCAATAATATATGCATCACATGTGATTTGTTGTCATCCCTTATGTGTGGAAGCCTCTAAAAAGAAGGAATAGCAAAAGAAAGTTTTCTCGTTTCCGACTAGTTTGGTATATTTGCGTTCTGGAGAAGGGGGGGGGTGTTAATGTCACCTGTCTGGATTCACTTAAAACTCCTTTAAGGCAGGTATCCTCCCCCCCCCCCTCCTCCATTAATATGCTAACGAGTTCTCCACAGGAAGCCTCCGTCACCCCTGACGGTTACGTAGTTACTGCGGTTCACAGTTACCTCCACTCGCCTACCATCTTTCCCTACCAAGTTTAATACTTCTTTACAATTTTTTTTTTTTTTTTTAATGTATAAACACTATCTTATTATCTAAAGTTATATTTAAATTCGATTTTAGATGATCGTTTATTTCTCTCTTACCAATAGTAATTATAGCACCATTTTAAATTTATTTATTGTAGCGCATTATAAATACTTAGTTATATTTATACATAACTAAGTATTTATAGTGCGCTACACTGAATACATTTTTAATGGTGCTATAATTAAGAAATTAATATTTATAAACTATCATACCTTCTATTATCCGTCTTCATTGGTTTCTGCAAACCATCTTCTGTTGGCGAGCGCTTTCGGACATTTTCCATCATCTAGAAGAAGGACAATGTCCGAAAGCGTTCGCCAACAGAAGATGGTTTGCAGAAGCTAATGAAGACGGATAGTAGAAGGTATGATAGTTCTATATTCATTGGTGGTGGAAATAACCTTTTAGATTATTTATAAACCAATTTATAAATAATAAATATATTATATATTTATATTTTAGTAGAACAAAATTATCTGTAATTTTTCAAGATTTTGCACCTATAATATTCTACAATTTTTTCATAATGTGGGGATAGGTTAAGATATGTTAAAATGTTTCAAATTTACCTTCATTGAAACAAAATGAATTCCCTAATTGCTAACAGTAAATCTGTTAAAACCATATATTGCGCAGAATATTTTTTGTCATATATTTGTATGGTATATTTTTGTCTTAAATCAGACTACATGTGTTATAAGGAACACTGTTTTTGTTACATAAAAAGGCAAATCAAAAATTTTCTGATTACCAAACTTTGCTAAACCCAAGTTAATCCCGGTAGTGGTAATAGCGTAATGGTATATAATTAGTATAATAACGTTAGTTTATATACATACACATGCACACATATATTATTTTTAATTGCAACCTCTGATTAGCATCGGAACTCGTTCTATCAGACTAGGGAATACTTACCCGGCCTTTTGTCGACAACGCTTCATTTCAGCTTCGTAAAATACACAGTACAACAATTTCAAGAATTTGATTTGAAAATTGAATTTTATTTAATTATCCATATTTTATTCCCTACTGAAAGAGTGACGAAGATCCCAGGTGTCCGGCAAAAGTTTCTCGTTTCGGGGTGATTGTCCAGCGATAATCAGTAGTCTGCAAGTTGTTGGTGCAATTATTCCGGTCAATGTTGTCTATTTGTCGTAAATTTAATGTTTTTCTTGGCCCCTTCGTAATCTTCGAATAGTATGTCTATAATTCGATTTTTTGGGGAAGAAGAATTTTTATGCATTCCATAATAGAATTCTGTTAGTACTCTAGACACTAAACAATCTGCATTCTTTTAGCTATATTTATTATTCATCATACAATTACAAAAAAAAAATACTTTTCATTGCTTTAAATGTCTAAATTAGTATTAGTTTTATCTAATTATTCATTTAATGCTGTAAAAAAAATATTGTTTATTTTATTAAAATTTAACATTGTAAGCAATAATGAAAAAAATCAATCTTTTGATTGAAAAAAATATCAATTTTTTGTCTATTTTTGTTCGTTCATTCTTTTTAAATGTTAAAAAATATATAAATAGTTCTGACACTCTTTGTAGAAGAGCTGTAGGGTCCCTTTTTAACGCAAAGTAATCTTAACGAGATGTCTTCAGAGTAGAAATTTTTTCCTCCAAATTTTTTTTTTATTTTTATTTTTACTCAGCCCTCTAGGAAAAAGAGCGATTTAAATCCTTTCTCGCTGAGTCTCTCTCTTCCGTCTGCTACAAAACGAGGACATTAAGAAAATGAGGAGGGTATCCCCAAGAGCCACTGATAAGAGAAGTAATAACTCAGCTGTTCCCTTCCGCACCCCACGAAAATTATCACATCACAACGTAGAGGAAGTGGGGTCCTTGTGTCTCTTCAAATCAGTGTTGAGTTGTCCCACAGTCGTTTTACTGGCTTTGAATGGGGCCTTTTAGATTTTCCAAGCCCGTATGAGGAATAAAAATGAGAGAAAGACTTGAGCTCAATAGGAGAAATTTAAGTTTGCATATTTATTTTAAATTGAATTTCTCCTTTCTTTTTTTTTCGTTTCATGTCCAAAGAATTCAAAACCTACACATATTTTTTGTGCTCATGGTAGCTGTGGGACAATTCTGAAAGAAATTTAATACAGAAATATTCGGAGGTATTATAATGACATTTCACTAAAATCAATTGACAAGATTTATCCTTAAATCGGCTAAATCACTGACAGGTCTCTTCTATGAGAAAAGGCTCTACCTCTGTCAATTATTTTTGACGTGAGGCTCGCTTATTTTTTATTTTTGTACTTATAATTTTTTTTTTTTTTTAAATGACCCATATAACTGTCTTAAATGTTTGAAGAAATAGATTATAACAACATTTTTAAAGTATTAAGAATTATAGGGCTTTGATCGGTAAACATTTTTCTTATTTTAGAGGGTATGATAAAATACATTATATGCCCTAAAACGTGTTTGTATTGGGATAAATTTTATCGATTTAGGCCTCCAATCTGGATTCGTATCTGTTAATATTGTTTTGTAAACATAACTTATAGACTACTTATACAACAAATGGTATTTTCTTTGTCAATGAATGAGAAATCTATTTGCTGCCTAATGTGAGATAGCAACATTCAATCTCTTTTTCACAATGCTTGGATTAAACAATATTAACATTTACTAATTAAACCGGTAATAACATTTCAGTAAATTTGATTTCGAATTATATATAAAATTAAATGTTTGTAATATGCCTATGGGGAATCGGGGATTACACGAACACTTAATTCTAATTAAGTAAATAATAATCTTTAATTTATAGTAAATATATTAAAGGGTATTTTTATAGGGCGTAATAACCTGGAAGTTGATTGCCCTCCAATGATCTACTACAACTACTAATAATCAATAATAATTTTTATTAAATATTGGTTGATTATTGATTATCATACCACATACATCACTTAAGAGATTAAAAAAAAGTCCGTTCAATAGGAATTGCCTAAAAAAACGAATTCTTTTGTATCGTAGTTAATGATAATAATTGTATTTGAACTGTCTATTTCCTATAATCCTGATTCTAGTATTTTTAAAATAGCATAGAAACATTAAATACTTCATTTATTATTCTAAAATAATATCAATATAAGCTGCTGCAGTCCATTGTGTATGTTCCTTCTAATCAAATTTGAGTAAGAGCTAACTCCTAATCTGTTAATACCGGCAGTGAATTCCGACTCTTATGGTACAGATAGAATAGGGGGGTTTGATTACTTTTATAAGCTTGGCTTGGATATATTTTTGTATTTAGGGCCAGGGGAGATGGTTGGCGATAAGGACCCTCCCCCTCTAATAATTTATCCGTGTCCGCTCGCCATCTCCCCCTCCCTTAGGAACTATTATAGTGAAGTTCTCCGTAAAGCGGGCCCGAAATTAATGTCCGGGGGGGGGGGTGGAGGGAGAGGTAGTCTCCAATTTACACCCACCTCTCGACTTACCCCCTGCATCATTACGCCCCAGGGTCAGCTATATTCTCCACTAACTGGAGCTTCATTTAATGTGGGGAAATAGGGGCCGGATCCGTTTCTTCTCCCCACACGTGGGCTGACTGAGATCTGTTTTATTTATCATTTATCACCTAATTTGTATCTTACTGATTGCCTGTAATCAGTCTTCTTTAAAAATTCCAGACAAATGTATTTCCACGGGAAAATCGAATTGGCTACAATTCTGTTTATATATGGGGCGCCAGGCTAGCTCAGGGGATCTCGCAATCCTGACGCCGCGGGTTCAAATCCCGCCCAGGTTAATCTTTTATTTATAAATAGAAGCTTGTCCTGAGACATGGGTGTTTAAAATGGGGTGGCAACCTGTAGATAGCCCCTCCCTTCAATGAGCCTAAGTGGTTCCATGGGAGGCTCTAACACAGCAAAAAAAAAAAAATCTGTTTATGGAGGCTACATGTCTATACTGCGAACGGTAACTTTTCATTAGCAGTAATCCAATAACTAATTATATTTTTTGTTAAATTTTTACTATATTTTCATAAAACTCCTTAGAATAGGTAAATGCTATGGCTAGAGGAGCCATAGAACTCTTTAGCTACATACAACTATAGAATACAATTATATAAACTGTAATATTGTAATTGCAATTGTAACCTTCTGTAATATATATACCTTTAGTGCTATTTAAGAAAACTGTTTAAGCTCTTAATTGAAAACCATTGAATAAATGGTTTTTATTTTTTATAACTGAAATCGGAAATAGGAAGGGGCTTTTAGAATAAATTTTAAAATTTTTGTTGCTGAACATTAGCATTAGAAAAGCATTGTATACAACTAAATAGGTGTAAGATCTAATTTTTTTTTATGCTGGTGAAATTTATATAGATAGATGGATATCTCTATCTCAGATAGATGGTCACATGTCAGAGTGCAGAGCTCAACTAGAGTTAATTCTGGACTCTGAAACGTCGTCAATAATAAAATACTTATTACCCACCAATTTTAGAGTTTTATTTTTCCGATCCTTGCCGAAACCCTGACTAATTTCTCCAGCTAATACTCGACGGCCAACGAAGCTCCAAACATGTAATTTTTGTGATTTATATTCCATATTTTTTTCTCTTGTATAAGGAAGATGTTTAATATTGTAAATAATAGAGTTCTTTGTGTCTCCTACTTTAAAAACCCCTTGTTAAAAATATAAACTAAATTCGATATTTGGGCTTCCTTTAGCTTGGTTGATATATAAATGGTAGTACCGAAAAGTTGACAGGGAGACAAATTCAATCATCAAGTAATTATCAATATATTAGTTATTCTTAGTGCTATGAAAAAAATTATAAAAGATAAAATTATTTTATGTTTTTTTTTTGGGATTCGGTCCAGGTAGATCCAAAAAATAAATGAAATTTTTAAAAATATGTATTTTTTCAATTATCTTCCAGCGTTTCGGATTACATTGTAAGCCAACTTCAGGGCTATGATGAAGGCGAAAGGGGACATCTTGCCACCTGGATCCCATATTCTTGACTCACCCATAAATAGTTATGAAAATGTGATTTTAAGAACACGACGTTCCTCTCTCGCCTACATGATAGCCCTGAAGATAGCTTACAATGTAAGCGGAAACGTCGGCAGATAATTAAAAAATGCTCATTTTTCCTAAAGTCCTCAATAAGGGTGATATTTAATTTCGAACTAGGATGGCTGAGCGCTCCCTCTCTCTACACCTCAAGGTTTCCCCAACACCGTCCTCAGAGACATTAGCTTCTACCTATATATATTAATTTAGTTGTGGTTATTTTTCCTACGTAAATTTCAAACAATTAATGAGAGGGAATAGAATAAAAAATCTATCTGTCCCAGCCAGGACTCTAACCTGGATCTCCTGCTTTCCGGGCCGGTATGCTATCCATTACACCACCGGGACGAGCCGCATGCATATCTTCCTGAATGAATTATGTAAATTCAATTTAGTTTATGCAGCTCTTGCGTTTCCAACTTTTACTTGTTTCTTCGTATTATTTATCGAAACATTAGGAATTTTCAAAATTGAAATTACAGATACAAATATTCATTAACTAATTGCAATGTAGAGTAATTCACTTATTTTAGGAAGTGAGTTCGACAGCAGCCATTGTAGAGAGAGGACGTGTTTTGTTAGCTCTCTGCAATTGTTTCTTTTGAAGTGATTAAAAGTGTTCAGTTGTTACCAAACTGGTCACAGTTAAAGATGTAGCCAGCCTGAAGACGTTGACAAAGTTTCCAGGAATTTCACCGAGGAACAAGCCCACAGCAAGTGAGTTAAATACTCATTTCTATTTATTAGCGAGGGGCATACAGGCAGGCGTGCTAGGTCAGGCGCGTCCCCTCCAGCTCCCAGCCAGCCGGCTGTTATCGGCCGGCTTACACTATCGGCTAAGCAGATTAAGTAATCTCTGCTTGGTCC